>JAOYMR010000017.1:18723404-18741421 GCA_025802075.1 Tenebrosternarchus preto | reverse complement strand
TCACATTCATCCAAAAGCCTCCAACTGCCTGATATTCGTCCACGTCGTCCAACAGACTCATATCTCTCCTCACCTCACTACTGACCGATAGCTGTCCACACTGTTCAGCTTTCTGATATTCATCCAGCAGATCTCTATTTAGCATGTCTGCCCCCGAGCTATTCATCCAGCAGATCTGTATTTAGCATGCCTGCCACCAAGTTACTGGTCTGGTGCTTACTGGTTGTGCGCCGGTTTGTATCCGCATGTTGTTCGATGCTGTAGTGTAGTTGTATCCTTAGCTCTGCTGCACCTTCCACAGAAAGTTCTGGAAAAAAAGGGCTGACTAAGTGAAAAGAGGGCAGTACTGATATTAGATTTTAACCCACTTTTTGAAATCAGTTCAAGTTTCCACTTATAAACCTTTAACCCCCTTAATTGGTAGATATTTTTTAAAGAAACAGTGAGATATAGTGTATTAAATATTAAACATTACATTAATATTCAAACTGTTGCAAACGCAAACAGTAGTGGCCTGCAGCACGCTCCAGTATAGCATCTTGCATGTGCCTGGTTTATATTAGTGACACCGATTCGCATAAGTGACTCCCAGTTCATATTAGTGACACCCGATTCGAATGAGAGACTCCAGATTCATATTAGTGACACCCGATTCGAATGAGTGACTCCAGATTCATATTAGTGACACCTGATTCGAATGAGAGACTCCAGATTCATATTAGTGACACCCGATTCGAATGAGTGACTCCAGATTCATATTAATGCCAGCCGCGCTGTAGTCTCCCCCGCGCCCGTTTCGGAAGGCTGGCGGGTTCCTGGGGCGAGGGTCAAATTTGCGGCGCAAGCATATCTCCCGTCGTGCTTTTGCGTGGTGACAGGCTATGACACAAGATGTTTTGATCATCGTCATGCTCTGCGGATCCAGAACGCCCCCAACCACCCCCCCCAGCAGTGGGCAAGCACACTAACGAGGCAAGGAGGCAAAGGAGGCAGCTCGGTGTTCCCTATGCTTCAGAGACGCTCTCGGCAACTGGCTGGGGCCAGAACTTCTACCAACGATCCGTAATTTTCATCTCATCCCTGGGACGCCTGTCGGTTCTACCCACACGAAACACACACGCAGACCACAATCAACTACATATTGAGCATGCAATTGGGATTTGACCTACTCAGAGGTCAAATACTGTTATTGTTCTAGCAGTTTACCGAAGATTCTCATGGCTTGCCACAGGAGAGTCAGTTCTTCAATAAAATTTTGTCCAAGTGCTTGTGTTAACCATCAAGATCAGGAAACACTGTACTTTTTTAGTAATATTAGTTTCTTAGATGCACACTGGTGTAGCTAAAGCACTTATTTTGACTAAGATAACCTGCTTAAGGTATTTACATGGCAACATACAGTAATAACCTACTGCCTCAATCAAAATATGGTTTGTAACACGCCTGTCAACACAATGTATTTTCCTTATGGCTTGTTATTGCAATATTGGAGAGGTTTGAGTCCCTCCCACACTGTTTAATCTCACAGCATGTATAATTCAACGTTTGCCACTTTAATTATACTCACCATAATACCAATAATCTTTAATGATGTGGGCTGGTTACGTACGTGGGGACGTGTCTGGAAAGACGTCTGTAAAGCAGGCAGAAGCAGACGGGTCTTACAGCAGGAGGAGACTGTGCTTCTGCTTCTGTCAAAAAGACAAATTTGTATTGCTCTTCCAATCACTGCGTATCTCTGCGGTGAGGCAGGCACACGCTCCAGGAAAGGAAAAAGACAAATGCTTTGTTACCACTTTATGTGCTTTTTTTATCATTTCTTTCCATAGAATTTTCTTTATCCATTGTTTTTTTTTATTTTTTTTTTTAGTGAATGTGTGTGTGTGTGTGTGTGTGTGTGTGTGTGTGTGTGTGTGTATGTGTGTGTGCACTTTCCATAGCTGACAAGCTGTGGGTCCCTGTCTTACTGATGTCTTGTCCTACTGATAATGGTGTAAGGTTTCTTCTTACCCAGCCTCATCTATCTCTCTCTCTCTCTCTCTCTCTCTCTCTCTCTCTCTCTCTCTCCCTCCCTCCCCCATGCAGATCTCCCTGCTGAAGCAGAGTCTGGAGATGCAGCTCTCCCAGTCCCAGCACTCCCTGCAGCAGCTGCAGGCCCAGTTCAACCAGGAGAGGGAGCACCTGGGCCAGCAGCTGCAGGAGCTGGAACTGGAGCATCAGCGCAGGGAGGAGCGGCTCCGCGATGCCCACTGCTGTGCCGTCCAGGACATGCAGGAGGCGCGCCAGCATGACCTCAAGGTCCGCCCGGCCTCCGCCCCCTCCCGACCAGCTCCGCCCCCTCCCCGTTTTCAGGGTCTCTCTCTACAGTGCTACACCACGTCCCTGCATGTCCGTGTCTCTGTGTCTCCAGACTGTGTGTTCGGTGGTTTAAAACCTCTTGTTTTTGTCCCTGCGTCCCTATGCTTTTCCCTGTTCCAATTCCCAGTTCTTCCCTAGTTTCTAACACCACACTCTGTACAAGAGTTCTTTAGCTGGCTGAGATCGTTGCTGGGACGTTGAGTTAGCCGCGGAAAACACCTCGCTCCTCTCCAAGGGGCCCTCCCTACCACCAGCACATTCACCCGGGGCACGGAATGGCTCCAAACCTGCCCCTGCTCAGTGATATCGTTGAGCTCTCTGCAGCCCGAGCCGACCTTACCTCTGACCTCAGGAAACCCAGCCCCCCAGGGATTAAATGTAGCACGCTGAACTGTGAACAAGAACCAATGCAGTGCACCACCTAGAAGGGAGTAGGTGGAGTGCTGCTCAAACATAATAAAGCGTGAAAGAAAGGAGAGATGAACAATTGAAAGTTTAGACTGGCAGAAAGGGAGTAAACTGAACTCTTCCCAGATTCCCTGACACAGCCCTAGTAATGTAGGGTTGGAGACCTTCATAAACTCTGGTTTTGGGTTTATAGCCTTTAAAGGACAATGCATACCCAGCACACGATGAGCCTAACTGTTATATAAACCAGAAACGCAGGTTAAACATCTGTTTATTATCCCACCAGCACTTTAAAAGGTCCTGTTAAGGCTTAATAGAACCGTAAGTGGACGTACGGGGTCTGTACAGATCTCATCAGATCTCTGCTCACTCGACCAGGGACGTATATACAAGACGAGAAGCACAGTAATAGAGACACGTGCTTCCACACCGGGAACGCGTTTAAGCCAAGCAGTACTTCGCATAGCGTTTATTTATGGAGTTGTCTGTCTGCAGCAGCTGGGCTCAGCTCCGCCCGGCTGCAGGGCTGTTGAAATAAGTGCTTTTCTCCAGATGCTTCCTCAGAATTCAGCTTCAGCTCCACACGCGTACAAGGGTGGAACAACAGGCGTCTGTTTATAACGGCTCTCCGTTCCGTATCCAAGCACCAGACAGGGCAAGAAGATTCCTCAGCACTGATTTATTCAGTGCCGTTTAATATGTAAGAACAGGTACGGCTGCAGCCGGTGGTGTTCTGGCTCTCCTCGCCTCCTTGGCTGGGGGTGGGGGGTGGAGGAAGCAGGAAAGGACAGCCTGCATCCGCCTCCCTGGTGGCGCCGGGGGGCGCGGCGCCAACGCCGGGCCCCTCATCTCCGCCCACCAGCCAGGCGTAAAAGCTCTCCGAAGGGAACTGGTGGTGGTTAGTTGATGTCTGGGTGGGGGTGGGGGGTTCCGCCTCCCTGCGTCCCTCCCTGAGGCTGATGTCCTCTGAGGCAGGACGAGCACGCTGGCTGCCATGGGTGGGGGAGGATAATAAAACTCATTTGCCAAACCCGTCCGTCCCCTCTGGCTTTTCTGACGTTCGAAAGCTTCTTTGGTTCATCCGGAAAAGGCCAAAGGCCCAGAGAACGAGCCACACACCCCTCCGTCCCCTCCTCCGGTTCCAGGGTTGTTTGGCAGCTCTGTCCTCAGAGCCTGAAGGGAACACATATGGCCCCTGCCTGGACAGCCGAGAGCGGGAGCAGTGAGACTGTCCCTGGCAGGATGGCCCTCTTCCCCCTGAGCAGGCGAACCCTCGCTGCCCGCCCCCTGCCCGCCCCCTGCCCGCCCTCTGCCCGCCCCCTTTTTCAGCCAGATCACATGGAGATGTCCTAAAAAATGCATCAAAGCGTCCCACACGCACGAACCAGTGGGATGAGTTTTTAAGAGAGAACAAACCACACTAAGCAAACCTAATGGAGCTTCAGGAGAGGTGAGAGCGAGTGCAGGAGGGGGTGTTTGATAGGCTTCGCCTTGCCCGGATCCCCTGCCTGCACCAGAGTGCTCCTCTCTGGCATCTTTTAGTAGAAATAATCAGTGCCATTTTAGAGATTTCTTGCATGCTGAATTTCCTTTCACCCCACTCAGCATTCTGAGCCAGACCAGCGACGCACGGTTCTGGAGCTGTTCATGAGTTATCACGCAGCGATTCGTATCGATTGGGTTCTCGTTCTGCTTGCTGAGTGGCTGGCAAACTGCTTTTCTCGCACGCGTTCGGCAGGCGGGGGCGCGGAGAGCAGTTTGCTCGGTGTCGGAGGGCGTTGCTTGTGATCTCCACCCGGACGGCCGGGCGTCTCCGCCCGCATTCGTGCGGCTGCTGCCTGAGCGACGGCGGTGGAGGCCGGGCGGGTCTGTAGACCGGGCGGGTCGTCTGTAGACCGGGCGGGTCTGTAGACCGCTCCGCTCTCGCTGGCGCTATAGTAGCACCAGCAGAGGTGCAAATTGCGCCGACTGCCGGGAAGGAGACTACTGTGTTTGCGCTGAAAATGCTGTGAAACCGTGTGTGTGTGTGTGTGTGTGTGTGTGTGTGTGTGTATATGTGAGTCTTAGACCTTGTCAGTCATGCTAAACGCCACTTTGGGTATAAATTAAGGTGTGTTCGCTGCTTTTGTCTGTGTGTGTGTGTGTGTGTGTGTGTGTGTGTGTGTCTGTGTATGTCTGTGTTTGTCTGTGTGTGTGTCAGACTCAAGCCAGTCTCCTGTCTGAATGACTGATGTGACTTCACCTTTACACTCCCACCCTTGTCTGTGCAGAGCTGAGGCAGTTCAGCAACTCCTGAAGAACAGACCAATATAAAAAAACAGTTAAAAGAAGCCTGTAAAAGAATTATTAAATTCCTGCAGTGATCAGCCATTACTAAAAGTATTTACTTACTATGGGTCAGTCATTATGAAGCCAGACTACAAGCCCTTCCATGCAATGCTCTCTTTTTCTGTCCCATTGGTTAGTCCAGTTCCCTTCTTCATTGGTCAGTGCAGCTTCCTGTTTATTGTTCATTCCTCACTGATATATTTTGGTCGGCACTCAGTGTCTGTGGTGAGAAGGAATGACTTTGACTTTGACTTTGACTTTACTGATGCATTTCGAGAGCTAATATGCCAGTTACATTTCCCTCCCTTCTCTTCCTTAATCTGAGGTTTTTGTAGGGCTCAGTTGCAGCTTTCCAAGTGCTGTCAGTACATCTTCACCAGGCCAGGCAGCCATCACTACCCTCCCTACTCCAGGGTGACATAAAATTTTTTACCCGCTACAGTACAGTAAACTTGTGCCAGCTCGAAAGGGTGGATATCCAAGATTTTCCAAGTTCTTATTTAAGTGCACATTCATTGTAATATAATACCACTGATGGTCTGCGACTTGGAGTTTGCTGGAGTCTCTTTGAGCACCAATGTAATTTTTGAGCTACTTTATTTCCACAAGTATTATGGGCTGTTGATGCAGTTTGTTCCACTTTTAGGAAGCTGCTAAATACTTTCTAAGTTTGTGTGTGTGTGTGTGTGTGTGTGTGTGTGTGTATGTGTGTGTGTGTGTGTGCATGTCTGTGTGGTTTCAAGACCAAAATATCCTAACTATGTAAGAAAATGAAAAAATGTGTGTGTGTGTGTGTGTGTGTGTGTGTGTGTGTGTGTGTAGGAGCTGGAGGAGCGACTGAGGCATCAGCACCACCAGGAGCTCCAGTCTCTGAGAGAAGCCCACAGGCAGAACCTGGAGACGCTGAAGCAGCATTCAGAGCAAGAGCTGCAGACACTCCGCTTCGAGCTGGAGGATGAGGGCAAGGCCATGCTGGGTGAGCTCCCCGCCCGCTCCCCCTCCTCCACCCGCTCCGCCTCCACCCTGCTCCTCGTGTCCCTGAGGCCCACTGTTTGTGCCTCTATCTGCCGCTAAGGAACGTTCTATCCTCCCTGTCCCTATCTGTAGACACGCCTGTCGTTTTCTTCTAGCATAAACATGTTAAGGTTGAAGTTTTTCGTTCTGGTGTGGTGTATGCAACTAGTCTGAACGGCCACACCGGTAAACAGCTGAGACGTGTTGAAACACTCCCCCTTCTAATATTTATGATAAGAAGAATTTGGTTTGGGCTTTACGGAGGTGCTGTAGCAAACTCTTCAAATTAAACCAAGCAAGTGAAAGAATCACGCAGGATAACGTAACAAAAACTCAGATAAGACTGTAGGAATGACTCCACTTTTTAATTAAAGCTATCAAAATATTATGAAACTTTGAAACTTGGAAATGTGGATATGATGGGTCTGAAGAGGAAAATTGCCTGTGTTTGGGGAAAAAAAAGCAATAAAGTTTGTGATTTATATAATAACACGTTTTCTCTTCCTTCCTTTCCCTCTTTCCATCTCTCCTCTCCCTCCTTCCTTTCTATCATCGTGTGTTTCTTTCTCTCTACCCCCCTCCTCTTCCGTACCATCTCCCCCCCCCATCCCATCTCTCCAGCCTCTCTGCGCTCCGAGCTGAACCATCTCCATGCTTCTGCTATCGAGCACCTCCGCCAGACCCATCAGCAGGAAGTTGAAGCTGCTAAACAGGAGCTGGAAGACGCTCTGGAGCAGAGCAGGATACAGGTGGGCAGCACTGCACAGGCTCCGCCCTCCCGCTCTGCTGCACAAGCTCCGCCCCCCCGTGCTGCTCTCTTTGCGTCTAGAGCGGCCGGCACTGCTCCTACCACACTGAGTCCTGCTAGAGCAGCGACTCCCTCTTTTGGCGGCTCCTCACATTGCATCGGATTCTCTCCAACTGGGACAGCAGCTCTACTCTTACAGTGCTCTGTATTTTATTCCCGGTTGCTCTGTGCTACGTTGCAGCTAGTATCAGCTTTGCTCACTACCTCATACTACAACAGGTGTTTTCGTCATAAAAAATGCGCCAGCTTCATGTACTTCACTATTCAAACCGCTTGAACAGCAGCCGAGAAAAAGTGTGCTTACATTTCTTTGGGGTTTTTTTTTTGCTCTTTAAAACATACACAGCTACCAGCAGCTCTAAGGGACTTGACATCAACGCTGATAGCTTATGGAGGAAAAAAAAAATGAATTAATCATTCCACTGACAGTCCACTGTCAACGGGCTGCAGCGAACAAGATGTCCCTCCGTTTCTCGTCCAACTCAGCTTCAGCTGGGCTGCTGCAAGGGAACATAAGATTCATGCACCAGGACTGATGGCCTGGGAACTAAAGACACAGCACATTCAGGGTTTAGCAGAGAGGGAGTAAATGCACTCACGTACACCACGCACTGGTCAGCACACAAGCATGCCACCCAGGACCAAGCTGGAAAAGCACTTCTGTTCATTGATTCCCTCCAGTAGGGTTCCACCAGACGTTCCACCATTCCCTTCACGTCCAGCTGTTCTCAGTGCAAAGATGAGGTTGTGTGTTTGGAGTTCCCAGGTGAACCCAAAGGAAAAAACATTAAAATCAGCAATGCCTTCCACACGCCATGTCCCAAAGAGAAACACTGGGATTGGCTGGTTCTTTCTATGTTTTTTTTTTAGTCACACTGTAGAGGCAGAAATACATTTCACATTCACACAAGTGAACAGAACCTCCAGCAATGTGGGATTTTCTCTAGGGGAAGTACTGACATTATCACCCCCCCCACACACACACACACACCAAACGCTGACATACCGAAGCCCTAGATACCCCCAGCACACACACACACACACACACACACACACACAACAGGATGGCTTTCCCACCCAGCTGCCTTCTCCTGCACTCGATAAACATTGTACAGAGAATACCTGTACCTGCTGTATTATTAAAATCACCTTACCACACTGAAGAGATTAGGAAATGTTACCATAACACTTATATGGCCTGTAATTAAACCAGGTTGTAGCATATTTAAGCATTCCGTCTTTAGCTTTTTCTCTAGGCATCGATTTTGAGCTTGTATTAAATCAGAGTGATTATCCTTTTTCTCCCCTGCAGTACAACATGCACCTTCCAGATAAACGTCTTTGGATGCAAATTCAAACAAGCAATTAGACTTTTCTATTTCTCACTGTATGGGTAGCTGTTAAGAGGATGGCAAAGAACAAAGCCGTTTCATTTAGATGAATCGTGTCACTCAATGGAAAGAACGTCTCTCTCTTTCTCTCTCTCTCTCTCTCTCTCTCTCTCTCTCTCTCTCCTCTCTCTCTATCTCTTTTCTGGTTTTATATATGAGTATTTTTTTTAATGTTTTTCCCAAACTCGTTTTTTTTGCCTTCTCTCTCCCTCTTCTGATTCTGTTTTTCTCACTTTTTTTCTCTTTTGCTGGTCTCCCTTGCTAATTCTCTCATTTTTATTTGTCTCTCTCTCTCTCTCTTTATTTCTCTCTCTCGCTCTTTATTTGTCTCTCTCTCTCTCTTTCTCTCTCTCTCTCTTTCTCTCTCTCTCTCTGTCTCTCTCTCTCTCTCTCTCTCTCTCTCTCTCTCTCTCTCTGATAACAGGCATAGGGGAGTGAAAGCAAAGGAGAGGAGGCAGGAGAAGCAGGCCCGTGCATGAAAGGGCTTTTGGAGTGGCGGTGAGAGAAGGTCTGAGGGGCTTCTGAGAGAAGCACGCCGTACTAATGATGGCGTTTGATGTTTTTTTTTTTTGGGGGGGGGCATGGAGAGAGAGGGAAGGAGATGCAGAGAGACGGAGCGAGAGAGAGAGGGAGAGAGAGAGAGGGGGGGGGGGGGAGGTCTCTAATAGGCCCCCATCTCCTGTCCTCTGCCCAGGGAAACACAGCTGCCTCGCTCCACCTCTCTCCCCGTCACCCCTCCCCTCATCACAATTCAAGGTGAAGAATTTTTCGTGCTACACTCACGCCTTTTTCTTTTCTTTCTTTTTTCTTTTCTTAAATCTTCAGTTCAATTTTGTTAGGCTACGACATCCAGCTATCCTGCCTGTGCAGGGCCCAGTGGGAGTAACTTTCGAATAGTCAACCAGTGCTATGAAAGTGACTTTTAGCTCGTAGTGAAGTTAAAGATTGGAAAAGCAGCCAATTAATTTGCATTAAAGTAATATTACCATCAACCAAGATACCCACTGCCCACAGGCGGCTGTGCGGCGAGTGTACGTGCTGCCTGCTCTCTCTCCCCCTGACTCCTTCCATCTTTCTCTCTCTCTTTCTCCATCTCTCTTTCTCTCTCTCTTTCTAACCCTAATCTCTTGCTCCGTCTTTCCCACAGGGCTGGGTGCTGCTATCTCCAGCTCTGTCTCTTCACTCCTTATCACACTCCTTTCTACACCCCCCACCCCCATCCATATACCTCTCCACCATGCATCCACCTCTCACGGCTCGTTCTCACGTTTAACAGTCGGGTTAGCCAGCCTCAGATCCTGACGAACATGTGCAGAACTCTGCTCTGTTTTCCTACGTTCTACGGCCCTGTGCAACGGGAAATAGAGAGGAGAACTGCAGAGCCTCTCTACATAATCTGGAGCTGAAGGGCGCGTAGCAGAGCTCAGCACCGGTGGAGCTGCTCCTCCCGGCTTGGCGGCTTTAGCGAGGCCCGGCGCCAGAGGCTACAGCCGGGCGGCGTGCCCGCAACCCTGGCACGCTGCGAGCGGAGACGTAGCCCGGCACGCTCCGTCTGCTTTTAGCGCTCGGACCACACTCGCGTGGCAGAGGGCCGGGGCGGGCGGCGCTGGCTCACGCACAGCGGCTCCTTCCGTCCCCCTCGCGAAATCTCCTCGGCTCTGTCGACCTGCCTGTGCCCCTCCCTCCTTCCCTCCCTCCCTCCTCCTCCTCCTCCTCCTCCTCCCGCCAGCGAGTGCAGCACGGCTCGCGTGGGGTTGGGCAAAGCCGGCAGCGTTGGATTTAAAAATTTCGTGCGATTTCAAAGCACGAAGAAGAACATGGTGGAATAAAATAACTGACAGTCATCTGGATAAAAGCACACGCACCCTAAAAACAAAGCACTTAAAATCACAGCTCTGCCATGAGAAAAGGTGTCTGAAACAAACAACGCAGATATGAAACCATATATCAGAGCTGAGAGATGGGAGCACAGATAGAGTGAAACCGCTGTTCCCAGCCTGCAGAGGGGAGAGGAAGAGCAGGAATTCAGGAGTGCCTGTCTGCCTGCTGCTGCCTGAGGGCCAGAGATTTGAAGGCAGAAAGCCTTTAATGCCAATTAAATGTTGCCTCTTAAAGCGTTGATGCTCCCATTTAACACCAAACGGGGCGCGTTGGATCTGCCTCATGCCTCAGTCCTGCCAGCTGGGCCTCACAGACACGACTCAGAGTCTCGCTCCCTTCTTCTCTCTCCTGCTCCCTCTGTCCATCTCTGTCTCTCCTTCTCTCTTTCTTGTGGAGATCCACGTGTCCTTTCTGTAGTACTGCTCCAGAGAACAGCTCTCTAGCTGGCCTCCACCCCGTGGTCTTAAACGCGTTTAACTCCAGCCCCCTTCGGGGACGGGTGCCCAGGAAAGACGAATCGGGGCCAGAGCTTTAATATAGAACCAAGACAGTGGTGTGAAAGAGAGAGAGAGAGAGAGAGAGAGAGAGAGGAGAGGGAGGGAGGAAGTAGGAAGCCAGAGGAGAGCAAACGAGTGAAGCGCTCTGATTAATTCCTCTCTTTTCGTTTCTCTCTCCTCCTCTGTCTCTCTCTCTCTGGCCACCGACAGGTCGGACAGACCAGACTCCTTAATTCTCTTTTCTTATTCCCTTAATCTGTCATCTTTATCAGGCAGGGGAAGTGGCGGCAGGCGCGCGGAGCCGCGGCCTCCGATCAATCTCCACATTACAGCTGACAGAATGGTGCTAATAACTTATTGATCCCCCTGTTTGCGGGACTCGGCCAGGGCTGAAAGGCTGGCATTGATTGGCTACGGGGGGGAGAGAGACGCGAGGCACTTCCGCCGGCCCGGAGGACCCGCCACCGCCTCCCTCCACTGCTGCTCTCCCGCTGAGAGCCTCAGGGGAGGAAGGGGGGTGGTGGGGTGCAGGGGACGGGTTGGTGGTGGGCTGGGGGTGTCCAGGTCCAGGAGGACATGGGGACAGGGATGGGGGTGTCCAGGTCCAGGAGGACATGGGGACAGGGATGGGGGGGTCAGGGCCAGAACCAGGCTGTAGGGACAAAGGCAGATCACGAAAAAGCACATACTAGTGGAAGAACGACGTGGAGTTCCAGTATGACTCTGCCATTATGATCAACAGAAAGCACATTTTGAACACTGCACATCTGTCTAATGCGTTTCTAACCTGCCGTGCAATTTTTAAGAGTCTGACATTCTATAAACGTTCAAGTGGCATCAAATACGACGAGCCTCACCGGCTCTGGAATCACTTATTTGTCAACAGTCTGCCACACATGAGCGCGCGTGAGACAGGGGGCAACCTTAAGAGTGTAAACAAGGTTCATGGAAGGAGAGGCTTAAAAAAGACCTACACAAAACCTTCCTTCCTCTTCATCAACCCAAATAATGACCCGCAGACCTGTCAGCCGCCTCTCTCAGGGGTTTTATACGCATTCAGAAGTCACTGATATTAGATCCAATGCCCCTTTATCCTCATTAGATATTTAAAAATGCTCAAGTGCTGTGCTTGAAAAACATTTTGATTACATAAGCATGAACTACTTTCAACCCTTTTCTGGGCTAAAAGTGTCCAGTCAGTCAGAAATAGGGCTGCTTTAAATAGTGGGTGGTGAGAAGGAGGTCATGCAGTGAAGGTTTCCTCTCTCTCCCCACCTCAGCTGTGGCAGAGAGAGAGAGCCAGACACATAGTCAGATAGATAGTCAGACAAATAGACAGATCGATCGATAGATAAATAGCTAGAGAGAGAGAGAGAGGGAGAGAGAAAGAGAGAGAGAGAGAGAGAGAGAGAGAGAGAGAAAGACTGCAAGCAATAGTACCGAGGGCTAGAGGAACTAAGACACCCTGGAGAATGATGTGAAAGATGTCTGCAGAGACAGAAAGGCTCCTCAGTACTGACAGACTGTCAGAGTGAGAGGTGCATCTGGGAGACCTCACACAGTGCTGCCTGGTTTATCACCCACCCTCCCACCCCACCAGTTTCATAAACTCACACAAACACATTCTTAGACCCTCCCTTTGTCACTCTCCAGCTCACACACTCTCTCCAGCTCACACTCTCTCCAGCTCACACTCTCTCCAGCTCTGTCTGTCAAACGCTTTGGCTTCTCACATCCCGAACAATGCGACAGTCTCGTTCTTCTACCCTATTAAAATTCTCTGCAGGTAAATACTCATATTCTTAATAACGTGTGCATACACACACACACACACACACACACACACACACACACACACACACACACACACACACCAAGATTTTGCAGTCTGCTGCGCATTTTGTTGTTATTGTTGTGAGAAGGTGGATTTATTCCTGTGGAGGAGAAACCCAATAAAGGCGTGTTTACTGAGGAACTCTAAGAGGCTTTCGCTTCCGCAGAGTCATCAACCTCTCCCTGTGCACAGCGCAGTGATGGTGGAGAGTAATATTGGCCCACAGCCACCTGGTGAGGAGTGAAGGTAGTGAGAGAACTCTGCGAGAGCAGCCACAGGAGAGCAGTCCATCCTGCTGCACAGGGGCATGGTCTCCTCTAGAACACGGAGGAGAAAATATTCCAACCACTGAGAGGAACATCCCTGAACAACCACCAGGGTAACCAAACGCACCACAGAGGAACTAAGCCATCTCACGTTAATGACAGGGTCATATGTCAGGGTCAAAGTGCAAAAGTGAATGGCCCGAGTTTAACTATCCAGCAGGTGCTGAGGCCAGAACAGCGGTACTGGGCTAAGTAGCCTGGCATGAGGTACAGTTTCTGAAGATGGTTTTAGTTCAAACAGGAGGAATGAAAGCTGAATGTATCTTAACTACAGACTCCTCTGACTGAGCTACATATATGTTAAAAGCACATTACATCAAGTTCAATAGCCTTTGACTGGATCATGCCTTTAATTACAGTCCTATCAGAGATGAGATCAATGCCATTGATGTTTTTGTGTATCAATACCAGCTAATGTGTTGTGGATTTTAACACACAGCCAACACAGAGAATGAGCACAGCAGTTCATAACTAAACATTACCCATTTATTTATTGACTTTCTCTGTTCTGAACACATAGGGCCTCCCTTAAACAGTCATGTCTGAAAAACAAACAACCAATATGAGGAGATAATCCTTTAAGCCTGTAGTCTTTACACCCCACCCTGTCCAAAACCGTGACTTCTCTGTGAAACGATTTACAACATTAATTTCAACAATATAAATTGGGGAAGATATTTCATAAGACAAAAATCACGCAAAGGCAACACTATCATATCAATAGTGTAGAATTTCGCATACAGCTCTGCCTCTCCCTAGATCTCGTAAAGTCCTTCTGAGCATCTTGAAAGAGAGATTAAGGCACCGAGTGTGTTTGCGTTACTCAGACACAGCTGGAGCAACTGCTGCTAATAACTTCCCTCCAGATTAAAACATTCTGTCCACGTTTCTGGAAGTTAATCCTCCAAACCCATCTCCAAAACAATGAAAAACTCCGGCTGTGAGCACAGAAGGATCCTAAACTGCCTGATGTTTGGCCTGGGTGTTTTACGGCATTGTTATGGATGTCTATGATAATAAAGAGCATTACGGTCTATGGACTTTGCAATCCTTCCCTACATGTAACTCCTCTAAATCTCTTTGTGCCGTTGCTCGGTAACAGACTGGCATCACAGAACCATCCAATTTACAGGCAAACCATAACATGATCCTGAAACGTATTCTGACGACAGAATTAGGACAGGCATGTGTGTCAGTTACACTGGTGACCAAAAATCTTTCATTTGTTCATCATGTTAGAGACGTCTGGAGGATACTGGTTATAGAGCTTAACCCCTTCAAAACAGCAGAGGCTGTACTGATTAGTCTACAGGGATAATTCCCCCTTCTTTGGGCTCTGACTTTCCCATACTGTGAAGGGTTACCTTGAATTTGTTTAATCAGACCTTGATATCTTAAACTGCCTTGCTATTATTATTATTATTATTATTATTATTATTATTATTATTATTGAATAAAAGAGTTAAAAAGATTAAATCGGCAAAACCCACAACCGTGTCGTGTAGTAAAGAAAACAAAATAAAAAATTTAAGAAAGAAAAACAAGACAGGAGTTTGCAGGCATCATCTCCATATTCACACCCTGTAATTGAAGGAACAGCCCTGCTTTGCCTAAAGGGCCATCAGTCTGTAACAAATAATTAAGTGTTTTATTTGGTTAAAGAAAACAGACAGGTTTAGTTATGTGACATCATATGATGCCAAACAGTGGCTGAACACCTCCTCACAAAACTCTAGTCTATAGATTCTAAGGCTTAACACAGTCTAATGAGAGACACTTTTTTTCCATTAATTAATTCAGGCAGAGTATCTGAAGGGGTTCCAGGGGTCTCTGCTTAGTGTCATACAGTTGTGGAAAAACAACAGACCACAGCCAGAAGAGCTGTAATTCTTCTTTTTAATCAGGTCACTGGCATTAGAGCACAGAGGCTTTGGCCAAGACCAGTTTTTCAGTAGAAGTTCCCCAGACCCTGAAAAAGGAGCTGCTACATGAAGACAGAAAAAGGGAATCACAAATGAACCAGGTGGAGCCTGCCAATAGTGGGAGGGCATGTTTCATAGAGCTCTAGGGCACTCACCATCCTCTCTCTCCTCAGTTATGCACTGGCGGATGGAGTCACTGAGCCCCAGGCTGGCAGCGCTGGGCAGGGGGCCCAGCACGGCGGTCAGGGGCACGTGCGTAGAGGAGCTGGGGAGCTTGGCTAGTTCCTTCCCTGCCTCCTGGGCCTCTGTGCCTGCCTCGGGGCCCTGCTCCAGTTCAGGAAGAACCTGCTTTATGAAGTCCTGGTTGAGGTGGTGGGCTGCTGCCTCCAGCTCCTCATCCTCCAGGTACTCTCCCTCTTCAGTGAGCTCAGAGACCACAGACAGGCTGTCATCATGGGTGTCTAACGCACAGAGGAGATGAAGGGCCATTTAAAGTCCTGATTTTATAGTCAGGACTATAAAATAATGTGGCTATCAAATAGTTCTTAAAAAAATCTAATTACACATTTAAATTCAATGTATACACTGAGTTGTGTTCGACTCTCAACAACATTATGGACCAGTGAGTTTCACGCTTCTCTCTCAGTCACTTACACATCATTAGTTTGTATAGAAACACATGGTACTTAGTACTTTCGTAAACATCCATGAAAAGCAGTACATGCAAAGACTGAATAAACAAATCAGCACAGAGGCTCCCCGTGGTGTACTGCGGTACCTTGCTGAGCGTAGGCGGCATAGCTCCCTCTCAGCTTGGGCCTGCTGTTCTCCAGTTCTGTCTCAATCTCGTCTCGATATGAGCTGATCTCACCTGCAGAGAGACCGGCAGACGTTTCATCACTGGACTAATTTGCGCAAATGACAGGTCCGACTGCAGCCGCTCAACTTTATCGTGTGAAGATAGATAGGTGTTGTGATCAAACTGATTCAACTACATATCAAAACGCTTGTTCAACCACAGGAATGCAGCTGACAACGTACGCAAAGTATAAAAGATTCTTTTTTTTTTCAAAAGACTATCGTACATCAAGAGATGAATCAATATCTTCGGTCGAACAAACTAACCTTGATATTCATCAAGTTTCCTGGCCAGCTCTTGTTCCAGCTAAAATAAATGGGTGAATTTTCTGTTAGGAGCACAACTAAGGAATTTGAATCAGATAAAAGCCTTCCAAAATACAAGAGGACACAATGTGGCAATGGTAATGTACTGCCTGTGTTGCCTGCAATGAAAAACTCAATGAAAAGATCACTATCTACAACATTAATATGAACCCAAGAACATTGCATGCACTTTGACCTACGCAGGTAAGGTCACGCTTCAGGTAAGATCACGACACCGACCTTCTGCATCTTTAACTTCTTCTGACCAGCAACAAAAGAAGGAGGATCGCACTCGGCCTCCAAATCAACACGCATGAACTCATCGATGGTGAGGTGGCTGGTGGGCGTCTCCTCAAATTCCGTCAGCCTACAAGGAAATTCGGATGGATGAGGATGGGGAAAGGAGTAACAGGCGACCTGCCTTCTCCCCTTTTTGATATTACATACAGCCACTTACATCCACACGTTACACTAGGTGGAGCATCTTCTGTTCTTTACTCACTCAGCATTTTATTGCACTAGATATTATATCTAGCTATTCTTTTATGTACACATTTGCTCACTGCTTATGCATACATTGTAAACATGTGTAGATAGTACAGTAGTTTTAATAATATTTTAATAATTATCTATTTATTTGTGTATGCTCTCCACAGCTTTATTTGACTTCATTTATCATATGAGGCTCTTTTACCAAGAAAAAATCCCTGCATATGTGGCAAATAAAGTGATTTGTGAGCCATAATATCTTACCAAGGATGTAAAAAAAAAAAAAACGGATGTGCACAGTGTAGTTTTTCAGTTAATTAAGTAAAAATATAAAAGGAGTATAGAAACCATTAATAGAGAAATACATCAAGATTCCAGCATCCCTCAGATCTGAATGTGACTTCAATTAGTCCTAAACATATGAAGAAAGACAAAAGGTTCTAGATGCAGGGTTGGAGCTCCTACCTCTTCCTGAGAGTGGCCTCACACACCTTCACCACACGGATCACTTCCTTTACCGTGCGACGGAACTCATGCATGCGTGCTGCCACTAACAGAGCTGCAACATCAAGAGGTGACCATCATCAAACTCAGGCACAAGCTCAGCTTTCTGTTTACAAATGCTAATAAGAACACATTTTCTGAGTGCCAACGCATCATAATGTCGCACCTCAGTAAAGCCTATGGGACTTTCTGAAAACACTGCATACAGAATTAGTAAATCCAGCACATATAGTCTGGCAGTAATACTGTTTACAAAATGCATTGCACAAAGACAAGTCTTCACATGTTTCCTGGGTTCTACTGCCAGTAGTCAGGATCAGCACTCATAAAGTGCATCCACTATATTTACACAACACCATCTTGCAAAGCTGAGCTTAGCCAATAAAAAAAGACTACGATACATGTTGCTCACCTTATGCATTAAAAAAAGGAACTTCTTCACTAGTACAACAGAAATGTGTGTGTATAGTGATGAGGATGGTGGTGTGAGAGAAGGTTCTTTAGTTTTAGCGTTCTGGTGCTTTCCTTTCTGCCTTTAATAAACAGCAATCAGCTACAGTGCTGAGGACAGCCATCTCAACATTACTCTAAACATTGTGAACGATTAAGGATGAATAATTAATTATTCTCATATTGCAGCAGCGGATGTAAGAAAGGAAAGTGAGACTTGGAAACACAGCAAGGTGAGCTGGAGATGGAGGAAGAGCGTTTGTTTCAGATCCTGAGGCGAGGGCAGAGCACCCGCTTGCCTCTGTATGTACGATGCAGCGGCCACTGTGGAACAGGCTGTGCAGCACGGCTCGCTCAGACTGGTTATGCAATACTGCACCTCCACTCCGATTCCACGTCACACTTTAAACACAGTAAGGGTTGGTTTCACCACTTGGCAAAAGCACCCAGCAGAGAACTTCAGTGGCATGTCACGACAAATACCGTGACAGAGAGTCTTCCCTCTGGGGAACCTCCAGCCGCGGGGGGGGGGGGGGGGGGCGCGGGGCGGCCCGCGGGGGGGGCGGGCGGGCGGGGGGGGGGGGGGGGGGGGGGGGGGGGGGGGGGGGGGGGGGGGGGGGGGGGGGGGTGTGGGGGGGGGGGG
>JAOYMR010000017.1:18700716-18723304 GCA_025802075.1 Tenebrosternarchus preto | reverse complement strand
CTCTCTCTCTCTCTCTCTCTCTCTCTCTCTCTCTCTCTCTCTCTCTCTCTCTCTCTTTCTCTCTCTCTCTCTCTCTATTTGTGTGGCTCTCTCGCTCTTTCTCCCTTGTCTTCATTAATTGCTTCCCTGTGTGTGAGATCAGTGTGCATGGCTGGATTAATGAGCTGTGTGAGATTGGCTGGCCAGAACCATGGCGTGAAGAATTGAGTTTTATCGTGATAACAATCAGTAGAGCTGTTCCCAGCACACACACACATACACACACACACACACACACACACACACACACATACACACACACACACACACACACACACAATATACTCAACTCGTGGTGTCACGTCACTTTTGATGGCTGGGTTAGATCTGTAGAACTGTTTCTGAATGCAGTGCAGCATTCTACTGATCGGTCTCCCAGACACACACTCTCAGTCTCATTATGCTCACATTAATACTGAAGCCCTGGCTTCTGTCACCGGAGGTCACTGGGTTCTGAGTGTTTCACACTGAGGCATATACAGTTTTCCAGCTGTGGTCCAGGCATCCCCGTGTTGATCAGGGTTAGCTCCTGAACATGGGAGGCCTCACTAAACCCCACTTTTCCCAAATGAATATCTGTGTTTTTAAGACTTTTTTTTTTTTTTCACTATAACCTGCTTCATCAGTGCTAAGGGAAGGTGTGGACATAATCAACTGTACTCCAAAGAAGTCCTGCTACCGTTTTTCCCTCCCGAACCCCAGCAGTGTGTGTAGCAACCTGTCCCAGTATACCAGCCAGGCCCAACTGGAACAGAACCAGCAGAACGCAGCCTGCTCACTGTCCTTTTCACAGTGCTAACAACTTCTCTTAGGATAGTGTTACTGAGGTGTTACTGAGGTGTTACTGATGTGTTACTGAGGTAGCTTATAGAGAACATATCCATGATGATGTCAAACTGGATTCAAATACTCCCTTAGGACACACACACACACAGCTGAATAGAGTCTTTTTAGAGCGCATGAGCATATTTTAAATGTGTTCAGCTTGGTCCCAAGTCAGAGAGGATGTGTACTTTAGTTCAGGCCTGCAGTAAAGCCTAACTGTAATTTAAGTGAGAGGAGAACATGGAAAGCCCGTGTCAGTTGTGTGAAGTACACAGTCTTGAAGGAGATACTGGTGGCCTTAAACTAACCACACACTATTCAGACAAATCTTCAACCTGCTCTTGAACTAAATTCCACTGTCTATGCAGATTCACCAAAAAACATTTTTGTGTCTTAAAGTGTGTGATTTCTCAATCTTCTAAGCATTTAAGAAAGTGTAGAGCATGTAAGGTGCATAATGTCTCTGTGGTGCATAAAGATAACATATATTGCGTAACATATATTGTTCGATGTGGCAGTTCATGTAACATCAGTCAAAAATAAATGAAAATTATTATATCAGTTTCAACATAAATATTTTGGTTTCAGCCTTACAGATAGTAAAGAGCTTCAAGAAGGTTCTCCATGTGTTTTTTTTTAGCTTTGGACAGCTGATTCACTGATACTATTACTTATCTAACTGTGAGGTACGAAACGACCTTTAACGAATGTTTACTAACATTCCCAGAGTTGGATGCGTGCGTTGTAATCCGCGTTAACTGAGGGAATGTTCGTTTCACGTAGGGGCCGTCGGCCGGGCTGGTTGCCACGGTGAGCACCGGACAGAAGGCATATAAAACATCTCAGCACTGCTGGAGCGAAAAATTAGCTTTGCAGACGCAGACCGTGATCATATTAATCTATGCTCCCCGCATACGAGACTTGGCTAGAAATTACGGCCATGTAAACTTAATTACCCTGAGCTGGCTAGATCAGCCTTTGTGCTCAGAGTGACGTAATGAATGATGTCTGGATTGTAAAGATGCTTAAACCAAATGTGTAGCCTGCATTTTAAAAGCAGCATGGAACCACTGGGTGATTGTGTTTTTATTAAGTATTTAGATCTGGGCTTTAACAGCTGGGCTTTGACAGTTCTGAAAGAGGAGGGACAGCAGTGCAGGGATTTAGTTGCTTTCCATGTGGACAGCTGTGGTGTCCTTAACACCACAACCTGATGGGTCCAACTCAGATTCTGTGCTCAGTGACCCCTGCCCCCAGACCCCTCCCAGCCACCCTGAAGGCAGTCGATAAGCTGATCTCTCAGGCAGGGGCTCAGAAACGCAAATGTAGCCGCATGTCTGGGCCAGACGTGGTCAGCGCCATGGTTACTGAGCTCATGGTAGGATGGTGCGCACGCCTGAGAGCAGATAATCCAGAACCATGGGATGATCCAGAACCATGGGATGATCCAGAACCATGGGATGATCCAGAATCATCAATGTTCAAAATGACATGGTTCAAAAGTGTGTTAGAAACACAAGCAGTAGGGATGATTCAGTTAATACACTGTGTGTGTGCGGGTGTGTGTGTGTGTGTTGCAGGAGCGAGAGCTTCTGACTCGAATCTCAGACCTGCAGGATGAAGTGACCCGCAGGAAGAAGCACATCGCAGATCTTGACCACGAGATCCACACTCTGAATGAGAACATCAGCACTCTCACCAAAGAGCTGGAGCTCAAGGGAAAAGAAGTGCTTAAAATACGCAGTGAAGCCAACCAGCAGATCAGGTGTGTGTGTGTGTGTGTGTGTTTGAGTGTGTTTATATATCTCTGTGGGGAACAAATGTCCTCACAAGGATTATCTGACATTTCTGACCTTGTGGATGTTATGGGGAACCAGCACAGATATAAATTCCTTTATACAGAAAAATGATTTACTTTTGGTTTCTGAGGTTAAGGGTAGTGTTAGGTGTAGGTATAGCATTAATTAGCTACAATAATCAATAGAAGTTCCCTATGAGGAAAGTAAACAAGACATGCGTGTGTGTGTGTGTGTGTGGACTCACAGTTGTGTGTCATTACAAAGTCCTGCCAGTCATCCAACATTTTCTGTCATCTTCTTTCTTTGTCTGTCTGATCAAAAATGCAGTGATTGATTTTCTGCCCCCCCCCCACACACACACACAGACACACACACACACACACACACACACACACACACACAGACACACACACACAGACACACACACACACACTGTTGTTTTTGACTGCTCATCACATCGTTATTGTTTCAGTTCAGACTCGTGGACGTTTCAATTTCATGCCAGCAAACTTTAACGTGAAGTTTATTAAAAGCTTATTAAAACCCAAACCAGTGCAGTTGGTTTTAAACCTCAGGGTTTATTTGGTTTGTACATTGTTTGACTATATTAACTAATATAGTTTAACTATATTAAGCGTATTAACTAATACGCTTCTATTAACCCTTTAGTGACTTCAACTCATTTTCATCATTATCTTTTTTATTGTTCATTCATTCTTTTTATTAGTTAGCAATTAATTTTTATTTAGCAATTATTGAATTCTTTTTTTGTAAAGCAATTCACAGAGTTTAGCTTAAAAAGTGGAGAGTTCTGTGTACATGTGCTGGTGGTTATATAGGTAATGTATGTAGGTACCCTGCTTAAAGCTGTTTTACTTCCAATTGGGCAACATGGGAGCAGAGTTCTAAAAATAGCAGATACATAAAGAATATCTGGGAGAGCAGAGCCTGCTTTCTGTGTGTGTGTGTGTGTGTGTGTGTGTAAGGGTGTGTGTACATGTGTAAATTTGTCAGTGGGTATATGTGTGGATGTGTGTGTGCGTACATGTGCTTATGTGAGCACATTTATGTGAAGAATTATTTTATTTCAGGTGGGATGGACAGTTTCATAGGAAAGAGGGGGGAAATGAGCTAGATGAAATTTTAATGGAAGAACATGTTCAAAGCAGTCACACGCTTCTGTAATCATGTTATAGTGCGTGCGGAAAGCACTGTAGGAATACAGCTGCAAGCATGCTCTGGGCACGGAGAGAAGCAGCACTCTGATGTGTGTGTGTGTGTGTGTGTGTGTGCGTGCGTGCGTGTGTGTACACGTTCTCAGGGCTCACGAACAGGACCTGTGTAAGAAACACGAGAGGGAGATGGCGGAGCTAAACGCCTTGCACCACAGAGACACGCAGAACATGCTCTCCGACTTCAACAAAGCCCAGGAACTGCTCAAGGACAAGATCTCTGCCCTGCAGATCCTGTGAGTGCAAGCAGCACAGCTGCTCCCACACGCGCCTGCCTGGGGCCTCTTGGACTGCATGCCTATGAAATATGTGTTGTTTGGTGAAATTGGTGTTGATGGAATCAGGTGGTACTGACACTGGGATTGGAAAAGTTTCTTAGAGAGGGAGAGAAATACAGTGGAAGATAACCTGGGATGTGGAGACTGGGGGAAGGTTACATCATAAAGGCCTGGTTGCTAAGTGAGAGACCCCCCTTTTTTAAAAGGAGGACCATGTTTTTACACAGAGCAAACAGAGAGAGGGAAGAAATGGGTCAGGGAGATAGATAAAGAGAGATAGAGATAGAGAAAGAGAGAGAGACAGAAACAGAGATAGGGACAGAGATAGAGACAGAGATAGAAAGGTCAACCACACATCTTCACACACATCCTCTGTGTGTGTGTGTGTGTGTGTGTGTGTGTGTGTGTGTGTGTGTGTGTGTGTGTGTGTGTGTGTGCGCACGCACTCATGCAAACCAAAACAATTCAGTGACACTGCTGTCATATTCTTGCTATTTACCCTAAAGCATTTAGAGGCAATGAACTGGAAACATGAATACCACACAAAGCAAACAATCGTTTTTTTTATGAATGTATCTAGGTGTGTGTGAACAGGAGCCCTTGAAACGACTAAATAAGCTGAAACACGTGAAATTAAACAGCTTCGTCCTGTGCACTACTTGGTTTGACCTGCTGAGACAAGATCTCTGTTGCTAAGTGCAATTCTAATTTCTCCTTGCTATTTATATCTAGCAGCACCTGTAGCTATGGAAACTAAGGAACGTCTTAGAACAGTAAGTAGTTTGTGAACAAAGTGATGTCCCCTTTTGAGGACTGTGTGAGAAATGTGAGAATGTGAACCTGGGGACAGAAGGTTTGTTTTTCAAAAGCCACCGTCCTTGTGTGGGTACATGGGCCCTTGAAAGGATATATTTTTCTATACAAAAAATTTTTTTGAATGTTTGTCTTTCCCTTGCTTCGGTGTCAAAAAGACTGAGTAACATTCCAGTGCTGGGATTAGATTGTTCATACAACGCTATGACCACAGTTCTGTCACTCCAGGGTCCAATTCTGCCTCTTCTTCTCAACTTGTGACGTGTAGTTTCATGAGCTCAGCACTCTTTCAGTGCCAGAGATAACGAGGTCTTGACTGACGCTGTCTTAACGAGCCTCGCTCTCAGAGCCTTGGAACTGTACCACCTCTGGCGTCGCCCATGTAAGACCCTGATTTACAGCTTGCCAGTTAAGCCTAACACACATGGGTTTTAATGATAGTGTCATCCTTGGTGCAGTTAATCACTGCAACAATCGTTTTTACCCAAATCAAGCACCACCCACCCCCAAACCAGCATTAAAATTCCCCCTATTTAAGCCTCATGCATATTTAAAGCCAGTGATTTTCCTCGAGCGTCACTTCACCTGAGAGCCTGACGGTGCGAGTGAGTCCGGGGCGTCGGCCTCCACGCAGTTTCGGATGTCGTCCTGTTACGGAGAGTGGGAAATCAGCAGAGTGTTGGTTTGTTTAGAAAGACCTGCACTCAGAGCCAGCAGGATTTGAGTTTTTTAGAGTACAAAGTCTCAAGTACACCGCTGACAGCTTCAAATACACCGCTGACAAGAAATCTGGGGCCTGCAGAAGGCAGTTTACCTAACACAGGCTTTTTAGGAAATGGAATACATCAAAAGTGGCTGGCTAAGAAACTCTGAAGACTAGATTAAAAACCTGTGGTTTAGGGTAAATATCCCAGGATATTTAGATACTGCCATATTGCCTGGCAACAGTTGAATTCTACATGTAGATTTTAATGGAAAGACAGATGAGACGAGCTATCTGGTCTAAACCAGCTATGAGATAATGCAAGAAAGAGTTTGGAATATATACTTTCAGACTGTTCATTTTTCTTTCAGAAAGTAAGAAAATTAGGTCAGCTATTGTGTGACTGTGAAAGGTTTAGTCCTTAGTGTCTTATACAATAGAGCATTTTCAAAGTCTGAGGGTTAATGCTCGTGGAATCTTTGAGTTGGTCTGTCATTTAGGGAAAGTCATCAGTCAGAAAGGTGCATTAGCAGGAAGCATCACATGCCATTATCCGTGTAGAATACACATCAGTAACCCAGACTCTACACTGATATTGATTCACAATGGCTCTATTCACAGTGAGAATGACAGGAAAGGTGGAGATTATAGGCTCACTGAGAGAGTCGGGTATTCAAGGATGATTCTGTTTTTAATTACCAAAAGATTTCTGTGCGATTATAGTGCAGATGATGAAGTGGGCGGTTACTTTCACACCGATCTGAGACAAATGGCTTTCAGAGAGCTCTAAGACCAGACCTGTCTGATAATGGTGTCTTGAGTTCTTAAGAAACCAGACCACTCGTTCATGGACCCCCTGAGTGGCCCAGCCAGCTGAAGCCAGAGGAGGAAACTGCTTGCTGTGTTCCACAGGCTGGAGGGCACGGAGGAGAAGTTCCGCAACCGAGAGAGCAGGCCAGAAGACCTGCAGATGATCGCCGAGCTCAAGGACATGGTGACCGAGAGGGAGACCTTGGTCAAAAAGCTGGTGGTGAGTATGCCATCAGTATCTCCATAGGAATCGGCTTAAGTTTCTGACCGCAGGGCTTTGACTACAGCATGGAGCCTGAAGCAGCTGCTGACTAATTTCTTACAGGAACCACTTATATCTGAGCAAGGGGTGTTGGCAAGGAACTGGCCTTCCAAACCATTGGCCGTTACAAGCCATTGGCAACGGGGATGTATTGAAATTTAATATAGTTTCGCTTTACTTTAGCAACACTTAGCATAAAAATGATCCAACGTGGTTATTAGTTTGCTGATACTGAGTGGAACTGCATCTTTTTCACATTGTCTCTCATGCTTTTTTAGCATCTACAAATTTACGTCAGTTTACGGTAGAAAGTAACAGTGACTGTTGCCTCCACTATAACTCGAGACCTTCTACCGTGCACAGGATGACAAAAAGTTCTACCAGCTAGAGCTCGTGAACAGAGAGACCAACTTCAACAAAGTGTTCAACACTAGTCCCAATGTTGGTGTGATCAACCCTCTTATCAAGGTAAGTTATCCTCACTTCCTCACCTTGTTGTTAGTCGGTTTTAACACTTCTAATGACATGGATGAGTTGTTTCAAAACCATGATGTTTGGCATCTCCATTTATGATACATATACACACCCAAAAAAAAACAACAACAAACATATTGGACCCCGTGGTTGTGACACAAGAAGAAATGTCATGTTTGCTTTATGACTGATTGATTTGAACTGAAATTTGCTCAAGAACTGTAATATCATCTCTGTAACATTGCCAGAGTGCTGACAGACCCGCGCTGAGTAATGCCCTGTGTTCCAAGGCACTTTTGCACAACAAGCTTCCATTAGAAATGGTGCATTTTTCCTTTCTGCTGTGTGACAGACGTGGACATACAGCACAGAGCTGTAATCTCTTGCTGCCACCAGGAAAAACTGTTACTGCGGTTCATGTCTTGTCAGAAGAACACAACTGGAAGAGATCTGAAAAAAAAAATTAATATCTTAGAATAATAGAAAATGCTGTTAGTCAGTTAATAGCTTTTTCTCCAGTTTTGTGATTGGGGGATTTGTTTTTTTTTGTCCGGTGTCTTTTTGTGTGTGTGTGTGTGTGGTATGTTCTTTTCTTGTTTCATGACTTGTTCTTAAACCTAGATATACATGTTAGCCAGCTAGCTGCTTCCCAGGGTGCTGTGTGTGTATGTGCTGGTTTTCATTTTCACCTCGAGGTCTGCCAATGATTAAGGTGCCAGAAAGCTCAGCGAGTGAGCTTTCCCCCAGCTTCACCTAATCAAACCTCCACCTTGTCAATCCTTACAACCGTGCAATCAAAGACACAGACGCGCAGGAACGAACCTGTGCAGAACGCAGCTCTGTGTGCGTGGATCATGAGACTCCCATGATGAAGAAGCCAATGTTTAGCTGACACACGTTTCACGATTTTCCTGTCCAGTTCCTCAAAAGCGCCGCACTGCAAAGACGGAAATGTAGCATGCTGATAGGTCACCTTGAACGCTCTCCGACGGATCAGATGATCTCGCTGGGATGCTTTTGGGAACATGGGTGTTGACAGAGGGCGGGGATGTTTGTCCCAGTTCAAAGTAGCTGCTGCAACCCGGACACCAACAGGCCTGTCTGCACGAGCGGGTGGTTCATTGTCACCTCCCATCTGTGTTCTAAATCTGGTCCTTGCGAGCCCATAACACTGTACAGTTTAGTGTTTTCCCTGTTCCAGTATGACTGGCTGAACTTAAGGACTTGAGGACAAAATGGATTAAACAACAACAACAACAACAACAACAAAAATAATGGATGACTACAGTTTCTGAGTTGAAACTGTATATCAGTGGACGAGAGACACTATGCTGTGCAGTGCTATAGGTCATATACAGCCAGATTTCAGTAACACCGTTCTATAACTTCCAATATCTGTTACAGTGTCAGTGTTACATATGTGTGTGTGTGTGTGTGTGTGCATGTGTGTATGTGAGCGTGTGTGTGTTTCCTTCCTGTTTAGACATCCAGTCTTTGCTTTCCAAGCCATTATATGTCAGCACAAACCTTCAGTAGCCTCTTCTTTTTGACACATCTGTTTTGACTCATTTTATTTTGACTGGCTGAGAGTGTCTGTTCTGCCACTGAGAGGTGCAAGCTGAACCATCAGCACGTCAATTCTGAACAGAAAAAAAATAAATATCAGAGAGCGTCAGTCTATGCTCTTAACCAGAGCAGCTCTACATATTTTGTTGTTGTTTCTGTGTCCTTCTGTATAGCAAAAGCGAAAGAATGACAAATCGGCCAACCGATTCAGCAGTTCACCCAATCTAAGGGCCAATGCGGAGGCTTCAGGGCCAGGGAGCAGCCAGCCCCAACCCAGTCGCCTCCAGCCCATCCCCAACTCCCCCATTCACCAGCTGGAGCTCAACACCAGCAAACCTCTGCCCCTTCCGACCCCTCCCACCGAGTCCAAGAAATTCATGAGGTGAGCCACACCTCTCCACCACAGATGAGCCACACCTCTCCACCATGCCTGCCTCCCTCCCTCCCTCTCTCTCTCTCTCTCTCTCTCTCTCTCTCTCTCGTTCTCTCGTTCTCCATAACACAGGCCAACGGACAAGAGTGCCCTAGCACAGCCAGAGCTCACTTTCTCTTAAAGACCTCTCCTAAGATTTTTTCTAAGCTCATAATTTTCTAGAAGTTTCTGCTGTATCCCCGTCTTACATCTTTTTCTTTTCTTTCTTCTTTCTTTTTTTTTTTAAATGTCTTTAAGAAACTGGAAAGAATCCAATGTGGACAATTGAGGCTTGTTTTTTTTTGTTTTGTTTTGTTTCATGCTCCGTGATAAACAGGGAGCGTGAAGTCGGGAATTAAAGATTGAAAGTGCCAATCACGTTCCTCTGAAACAAGTCATTAAGTAGAATAATGAATGCTTTCACCCAAAGCTTGGAGAAGAAGTCATGTGGGGATTTCCTCTCCATTAGCATTCTGATGAAAGCATCGCATGAGGCAGCGTTGCCGTGGAGAGGCGCGTCGGACGCTGCTCTCTCCCAGGCTGTGGCCACATCTCTCTACCTTCGGAAAAGTCCGTTGGTTCACATTCATGTTCTTTCCAGACAAGACAAAAAGAGGGATGCTTTTAATGAAATCGACTGTATATGCCTGAGTATCATTACCGTTACGAACCTCTGGGAATGGCATTGGAATGCAAAAGTGAGCATGTGTCCCCCCCCCGTTTGTCAGAGTGCACGCTGGGAGTCTTTGTCTGTGTTGTGGTTTGTGTTCTCCGTCTGTGCTGGAAGTTATATAACTCATGTAACGTAGCCAGAATCGGACTGTTTTCTGAGGTCCCTGTCACTATATGAAGTCTGTACTGCACTCAGATCAGCACCTGACCCACGTACACTGTGAGGAAGAAATTGGACTCGACAGTGAAATTTCATATTCTGCCATCCACTTTGTTGATGTGGTTGTTGTTGTTGTTTCTGTGCAGGTCTGTGTGTGTGTGTGTGTGTGTGAACTTTCCTGCATTTTGTCTACACCTGTCCACCTGATAAATACTCTCCATTTTCTTAAATAAACCTCTGACTTTGACTGTGTCCTCTGGTGCCGGGCATGATAGTGATGGTGGGCGTGTTTGTGCATGCGTGGCTGTGCTTGGGCGACGCCCCGCTCGTCCCTGGAAGCTCTCGCGCCACCAGCTGCTTGCATGCAGCCCTGAATGCGAATGAGGCGGATGAGGCCTGGGGGGAGGGGCTGACTCGCAGTCTCACGGGAAACCGGAGCCGTCTCTGTGCCACGCCCCCTTCAGGCCGTCCCCGGCCCCGGCGGCCGGACTGAGCCTCCGCTCCCGCACGGTTTAACCCGGAGTGGCAGGGCCCAGGGACCTGCTATGTGCTGGAAATGCTTGAGATGCAGGCCAGATTAACGCCTGTGTATAACTGGTATTCAACCCTGCCATGGCTGCCACTTCCCCCTAAATCACTTTAATCACTATTTTGTAAGTTAGGAGGATGAACATCCAAACGTGTTCCACCAATCAGCAAGCGACAGGTTTGCTACGGTAACAATGTGCGCTGGAGAGCGTTCCTTCTCCGGCACGAGCCGGGATCAGGGGGACGAGCGCTGAGGGTTTGTTTTTTGTTTGTTTGGGGTTTTTTTTGCCTGGGTTAAAGCGATCGCCTCTCGTCTTGGTGCAGGGAGGAGCCGACCGGTTGGTGAAAAGGCTTGTGTACATGCTCAGCTGAGCACTAAATTGGGTTTGCCAGAGCTGGGGTATATGGGATGGAGAATAGAGTCTGGAGCAGAGATGTTTGCAAATGGCACTGAGCCTGCAAGCAGAGCCCAGACGATTCTAAAACCTTGACAAGAAGGTTAGCTGAACGACTGAGGATGTATTGGGTGTGTGAAAACCAAGGGCTCAAAATTGCTATTCCTAAATCTAATTACCGTAATTTACAGGTTTTTCATTTTTTTGAACAATAACGCTGAATATAACCTGTTTTCAGTAATAAGTGCTCATATTACAGCTGACAAAAACTACAGAGGGCAATGATGTTTTAATATGTCAAAGACTAAGAACAAATCTTTTGTCTCCACTGTGTTTAATACAAAACTCCACTGTCTTTCAAAAAATGGTTATTACTTCATAGTTAGTATTTGGGTGATTCATCCACTTATGACTCTTCATCTGATTATATGGTAATCCATACTCCCTCACATTTAGAACATATCGAGAGGTTATTTGCCACGTCCACATTACCCACATCGGGCACCTTACTAGTTATCCTTGAAGAGTTCTGCCTCCCCCCCCCCCGTCCCTGTCTGCTTCCACTCACACCTTCCTCTCTGGCTCTCCAGACTCGCCGATGTGAAGCCCATCTTAAATAGGAAGCACCTGCTACCTGTCACTGGTCCACAGTCCCTGCAGAACTGACTCACTGAGAGAGATGCAGACAACAGTCAATCATACAGACAGCAACACCAGCAAACAGCCAGAACTCCCAGAGCATCAAAAAAAAAAAAGACCACAAACACATAAAACACTATTTTCCACCAAATAATAAAAAGATATTTTGCAGTGATGCAGTCAGATGGAATTTTGTTGTGTCCTTTTTTACTGTATTAAACTGTTAGAGATATTCGTTTTTGGTTTTCTTTGTCAGCGGGAAGCTAATTCTGTTACAGAAAAGCCTATATGAGATCAGTAAGAGTGTGGTTTCTCATCGTGAAGAAATCTGAGCTCTCTTGGGAATGCATCTCTAATGGCAACGCGTGCAGCGTCAGCACAGTTAGTTCTAAAACATATTCACACACTGTTCAATTTCAGTTTTTCTCATAATTTAATCAAACTAAACGGAATCATTTTTAACTTTTATTATATTCCTCAACAATTATGTTTGTGATGTCAGAACTCAGCGGTGAGGATCTGTAATTACTGACTTCTGACTCAGACTTCTTTCTTATTTCAACAAAGGAAAAGCTCAGTTAGACAGTGCCAAAACACTGGCAGGCATATCACAACTTTTTGACCGACCAACAAATCAAACCCGTGTGTGAATAAACAACATTCACGTGTAACATGAACCCCAGAATAACTGTTGATTGTGGTACAAGCACTACAGCCTCCCTGTTCTTTCCCTCTCTCCCTCTCTTGCTGTTCTCTTCTGCAGCCCTCCTGAGATGGAAGAGTCACCCATAGCTTCCCCAGACCCCCAGAGACAAGAATGGTTCGCCCAGTACTTCACCTTCTGACTCTTAGCAACGCAAAAGCATGTCAGCCAAACCAAAAAAAGGGAAAAAAAAGAGAAAAATAATATATTCATCTTTACATCATTACATTTGTTTTATTGTTTTTTTTTTCCACTGTGAATGAGGTTCTTGTTTGTACAGTGACTATAGGTTTTGACGTTGCATTTAATGCTGTTTCTAACGAGTGGTGCAAATGCTGCTAATTATTTGTTAAATGCAGTATAGAGTATTGTCTTCTCTATGTATATTATTTTAGAATGGCACCGTAATGAGAGTTTGTTACAGCTGCATAACCACTTTTGGTAGAATTACACTGTTTGTATGGTTGTCTCAACAGATTCAATGATGTCTCACCAATTTTAAAAACAAAATGCATATTTTATATTTATATTATACTGTATGTATGCTTAAAGAATAAATAATTATTGTGACATTTAATCATACCGTGTCAGGTCGGTCATGTTAGTGAGCTCTAGCTAGGGGTATCTTTTCTGAGTTCCGAGTTTAGAACTAGTTCCCTGGGAATGTACCATGTGCTTTACTGCATAGGTTGACCATCACCTAGTTGGAACATGGACATTTGCGCAGGAACAACTAAACTGCTGTTAAATGTTTTACATGCAATCTATAATCTCACCTTTTCTTATACCAAATAGATATTTGTATAGAATTTCTTACATTCTTGTTATGATTTGGATTATTTTTTCACGTACCTCCCCCCCAAAAGCAGGAAGATGTAGAATTAGCGCCAAATCTAAAACATACCTACCCACATCACACATTGAAGGCTACAAGTAGTAATAATATATTCCCATCAAATAAGCACTCGAAGTTTTGAAAACGTCTACTGGTAGGAGCGTATCTGTTTATCTTACTATCCGTAGTAAGCACTGGAGCGAAATGCTAGAAACTCATTCCTTGCACTTTGCGACGTATTTAGCTTGTCAGCTAGCTGACTAGTTACCCACTATTTTAAAACACCAGGTAGCCCATCCTACCTACCTGCCTAGCTAGCTGTCTGTCTACCTAGCTACCTGACTAACTATTACCATGGAATGGTTTGATTCAAATTCATCTTCTTTTCACCACCAGAAGACAGCTAACTTAGCTAGGTTAAGCTAGGGTCGCGTTAAGTGGCTAACGTTAACTGACTTTTTGTCAGCTAACCTTGGTTAGCTATCTTAACGTACTTTGGGAGTTTGATGTGGGTCTAACTTGAACCCACCGTTAAGGTTCGTAAGACGTCAGCTGTCAGAATAGTTATGTTAGCTAACTAGTTAATTATTGGAAGATGTCACTAAGCCCAGAGCAGGTGTCCCTGATAAGCCTGGTGTTTGAAACATATCTGGCCGAGCACCACAAGAGCGACATACTTCAGATCCTCCAGGAGGAAGACGAAGATGCTCATTACCCGCTGGTGGTAAATGCCATGACCTTATTCGAAGCTAACATGGAAGTGGGGGAATACTTCAACGCTTACCCCAGCCAGGTGCTGCCCGTATTTGACAGTGCTCTTCACCAAGCTGCGCTAAACATCTCTCAGTCGGCGCCAAGTACCTGTTTACTCAAACGCAACCTGCATGTTCACGTTTCAGGTGAGACACCGTGATGGTCATAGAAATAATCATTTGTTATTACTAGTTTCCGTTTTTTCCTCAAGTTCAGTATTTGGGCAGGACATTTTGCACGTGTGTAATGTTGTATGTGTGTAAGACCAACGGAACACTTTAATATCATGTAATCAATGTTAAGAAAATATTCAAAATGAATCCTTGCAGAGTCCATGGCTTTGAGCAGTGCAGTACATTCATGAGGCAGTGGTTCTGATGTTGAGCACTTTTGTCAATTTTATGAATTTTAAACTCTGTGTCTTAGAGCAGGTAACACATGAAATGCTACAGTATCACACAAACTCGGGCAACTGAAAATCTCAACTCAAACAAACGGTGACCTTTTAAGAATCTCTTCTGGGCCTCAGAACAGACACTACAATAAGTATCCAATAATTAAATTGTGTTGTGTAGTAAAATCTGATCTTTCGTATAATGTCATGAATCGTCATTAGCCACAGTCTCAGACAGATATGCACATTAAGATAGCAGCCCGGGCTGAACTTGCAAGTTCTTACCTACTCGTTGGGTGAAGGTGTTTGTCAGACGGTGTGGTGTGGTAACGAGGCAAGCCGAAGGAGACGATGCCCTGGGCAGGAGGAGAACTGACTGCGGGATACATTGTCTTCTCACCTTGGTCAGAGATGAGCTCCGCCAGACGTGGGCTGTTCGGGAAACGCAGGTGTTCCTTTTGGACCGTGACAAATGATGCCGTGATCCTTTGGTCCGTAATACGGATCATGGGTTTTTTTTTTTTCCTGTTTATTGCACACAAGGTTCTTTGCTTGCTGTACAGTGTAGGCATTGAATTTCTCTCACTTAAATTACATTTGATGTCAACAAAGCAAGAATTGAATGTTTGTTAGCTTTTGGGTAAGATCAGGGTTTTCGTGTGTGAATAGTTTTAACTGCAAGTGTCGTTACACGGTAGCTGTGGCTTTATATGAAGACTAGCAGCAAGCAGGATTCTGTACAGTTATTCTGTACAGTTATTCTGAGCATAAAGATCACCGTTGGGCTCCCTGATGGCAGTTATAAACAAAAGTCAGGAAGCTAACAGTAGTCAACTGGAGTCCGTCATCGTATTATTATAGCACCTTTTCTGATCTCTGGTCTGAAATAAGGATTGCTGCTGTGTCAGTCTTAGCTATGCACACACACAACAGTAGTTCTGTATATTTCAGAGGAAAAGGAGAGCCAGTCGTTAGGACAGACATAAGCACCGTGGTTCACTCTCCTCTCTATTGATATGAATATTTACATATTCAAGCAAACTTTTGGCCTGTACACTTGGATTACAGTAAATATGGAAGTCCTATTCAACCATAGTATTGTCAAGGTTGGTAACACTCCTGGTAAAACGTGTTGGTCACAGTCAAGGGGGGGGGGGGGGTGACTTGCAGTACAGGATTTCAAGCAGGTGCATTTTATTTCTCCTTTTAAGAGAAATATTGTGAAATATTGCAGCTACTCACATTGTGCTTATATATGATTAGAGGATAAACCTGTTAGCTGTCCAAAAACAGAAAAGGAAATGCATAAATACAGTTTGTGGTATTACTCTACCCAATACCCAGTAAACATGTCTACAACTGTGACGGCCCTAGCTGGAAATAACAGCAACTAGTATACTTTGCAGTGACATAATTTTCTTTAGTTTTGTGCCAGTAACATGATTAAATTTTATGAACAAGCCAAGCTTGCCAAGTCTCTTATCCCAAATGAGTTCTGGAAGAGTTTCCAGACCAGCGCTGTCGCACGGCTTTCATGCTATTGTTATACATTACATCATGCTATTGTTATACATTATTATTCACCAGGCTGGGAGAAGCGTAAGTACCCCGGAGGTTGGACAGCACTCAGCGGTACGATGGAAATGTAACAGAAGGACCACAAATAGGCCGCACATATACCAGACGCGCTGTTCTCGGTCCTCACAGTGCCGGCAGGGGCCGATGGGATGGGGGGGGGCGGTGCTACGAGGCCGTGCCGGCAACCTGACGGCACTCCGCCGCGATGCAGAACGCGGGCTATATCTGTTTTTTGGAAGCAAACGGGAAACGTCGGATATGTACGCGACGTGCTGGTTTAAGGCCGCCCCCGTTGAGGGAAACGGGGAAGGCTTTCATGCCCGATGACGTCTGTGGGCTGAAATTTCGTATAGCAACGTTTTGCCTTTTTTATCCTTGGCGCGTGGGAAGGGAGAGTGGCCGTGTCACCTGTAATTTTAAAGGCTTACAGATGTGACCGATGAGCACCGGCACACTTTATTGCGCTCCTGATTCATGCACGGTGAAGTGAGAGCCTCCGCTTTGATCGCTCATGAATTACGGAAAGTGGAGGTAATCAAGGCTTCGCTTTCCTTCACTTGGCACCGCTACAAGCTCTTACTTGAAGTACTTTACGTACAGTTTTGTCCCCCGTCCAGATCTCGGGTCGTCTCCTCCTGTTTATCCAGGATTTCTTCTGAAACCAGCATAAAACCAATATAATTTTCGTGTAGAATATACATGGGTTTACAATGCCATCTAGTGGTTGTACTAATTGTGACTGTATTACAAATGTTGTGTCCGACAGCTGGCCGTGCAGTATGTTCGTGCTTAATAGATGCATTTGCATTTAGCAGACACTAAATATCCAGAGCGACTTACAAAACAGTTTTTAGCAGTGATCTAGTTCAAATGTCTGTTGAACTCTATCCTACTTACTGGCTTCCTGTGAGTCTACAACAAAACTGTTTTGTTGTTATACAAGAATCACACTGGTCCTAGTATAAGTTCTGTTCAACGAGGATAAATACAGTAAGAGTAAAATATAAGTGCTTGAATGTGAGTTGTTCAGCATTGGTAGAAAAACAAAAGTGCAACCTCAGGGGTCATTGAGACGCTCTTCGAATAGATGAGTCTTTAGTCTCTGAAGACTGTAAGGGATTCTGCTGTCTGGATAGTTGGTGGAAGTTCATACCTCTATCTTGGAGACAGGACAGAGAACAGCCTAGAAGCTGAATAGATATATTATCTATATTAAAGCAGTAGTTTAAACAAAAAGTATTGTAATATTGTTCTAATGTATAAGTATTGTTACTTCAGCCAGAATACTTGAAATTTTTTGTCCAATGTTTAATATTACTCTCCGTTATTCACACCATTTTAATATTTTACAGCATGGGTCTTTAAATTGGTTACATTAAAGCTTGCGATGTTACTCATGCTGAGGCGACTATTTGTGATCTGAATTACCTCAGAGAATGTTTTTGTTTGTTTTTGCCACAAGACAAAGCAGGTGGTTTCTCAGTGAGTTTCTCACTCACTGTGCATCTTACACCCTGCAGTTTATAACTGGGAAATGGTGTGAATTTTCTTTTCGATCACTTGTTCTCAAGTGCCACAGAATTTTCTTGGCTAGCTAAATGCAGCTCCGTTCAGCTGGATATCCAAACCCACTCTCCACACTCCATTTCTCCCAGTTTGATTTGCACAGCAGAAAAAAAGCAACAGATAACCACAGGGGACAGTGAACAGGGGCAGTGGTAACAAAGAAAGTGAACGTCGAACCAAATATTAATTAATTCAGTTATTAATTCAGTGTCCAATCCTGATGTGTCCAGTTTTGGCTGCAGGTTTTTTTTTTTTTTTTTTTTTTACTTCAGCCACTATATTGGTGTCATTCCTCGACCAAGGAACTAGGCACCACCCCTGAAAACCTACCGTCCCTCCGCTCCACCTCAGGTGACCCCCAACCCCACCCTACCCCCACCACCGCTAAAGAGACTCCTTGCCGCAGGTTTGCCGGTGTGCCCAGAGCTGACCAGAGACCACATTCCCAAGGCTCGGGACGCCGGCCACTTCCTGTCGGTGACGGGCACGGTGATCCGCACGGGCCCCACCAAGGTGCTGGAGCAGCAGCGTGACTACATGTGCAGCAGGTGCAGACACGTGTTCAGCGTGCAGGCCGACTTCCAGCAGCACCACGCCTTCACGCCCCCCACCCGCTGCCCCAGCGAGGACGGCTGCGCCTCCTTCACGTTCACCTGCCTGACGGATGGAGAGGCGGCTCCCTCCGCCTGCAAAGACTACCAGGAGATCAAGATCCAGGAGCAGGTGAGCGAGGGTGGGGGGGGGGGGGGATTTAAATATGAAAAATTGATAAGTAGTTCCTTTTACGTGCACCAGTGCCTTGTGATCCAAACTGATGGCAAGTTCTCTGTAACGTGGTCACTCAGTGCGGAGCAAAGCAGGCCTGCTTTCTCGGCGACCGAGGCTCGTGCGTTCTGAGCGGCTGTGACGGTGCTGTGTCTGCAGGTGCAGAGACTGTCTGTGGGCAGCATACCACGCTCCATGCTGGTCATTCTAGAAGACGATCTGGTGGACAGCTGCAAATCGGGTAATCGCGCCAAGCACACGTGAAGTGCAGTCCGTAAATCTGACGATGTTTGTTTGTCTAGCAAATTAGTGTCGCGGTATAATGGTGGCGCGGTCTGTGAATGCACAGCATTAAACCTAAACAATATTATCCACATGATGAATGCATGTTTCTTTAAGTGTGGGTTGAAGGATGGATGGGAAGGAATGATAAATCAGTTCATTTTTCTTCATTGTCCTGCCTAGAGGAACAGATCAGGATATGACAGACAAATTACATTTTCCCACTTTAGTGAATCTAGCTGGTTGGTTTTTTTAAAAATGAGAGTGGTGTAGTGTAGGTGTTGGAACCCATATTTATTTATATATATATTCATAGTTTCACTTGCCACAGTTATGTGATTGTAGACATCCATTTTTTAGTTTGGGTACCTTTACAGACGATAAAAAGTTTTCCTTTGGAAGTATTGGCATTTAAAATGTTTCCCCCAAGTTTATTAGAAAGTGAGGTGTTCCTCAGAATAGAGCAGTAGAAAGGTTTGCATCTACCAAATGTGAGGCTGACACACCTCTATTAAAGGCACTGGCAAATTCTGCTTTCATTATGCAGCTCATCACGAAACGTTACAGCAGCACAGTGATATTTGTTTTGTTTTTGTTTTTTTTCCCTCCCCCTCCTAGGTGATGACATCACGGTGTATGGGGTGGTATGGCATCGCTGGAAGCCGCTGCACCAGGACACGCGCTGTGATGTGGAGATCGTGCTGAGGGCCAACCACATTGAGATCAATAACGACCAATCAACAGCAGCAGTGGCTCTAGAGGACTTTCAGAAAGAATTTGAAGAATTCTGGGAAAACCACAAAAATGACCCTATAGCTGGTATAGAATGTTTACAATGAGGAGCTCTGAAATTTCAAATGTACACTTAAAGGAGAATTTTTGTGTTGTAAAATCATTTATTCTTAACTTATAATTGTCTATAGAAATTCATCCAGAGTTTTCCAGGCACTCTTAAAAAAAAAACCATCTGAAGTAAACTTTCAGAGTATCTTCTTTCAAAGTTTCCTCACATTAGATGCCATGCATTGTCTCTCTCCCTCTCTCCCTCCCTCCCTCCCTCTTTTCTGATTCCTTCTTTCTGTTTGTCTGTCTTTTTCTAACATTCTGAAGGCAGGAATCAGATTCTGATGAGTCTCTGCCCCCAGGTATTTGGAATGTATGTTGTCAAATTGGCCGTTGCCATGGTTTTGGCAGGTGGAGTCCAGCGAGTCGATGCCTCGGGAACAAAGGTGAGAGGTATGTGTTCCTGTTCGCTCACTCTCAGACACCGTGCGCAGTGTGTGTAGTGTGTTAACGATGGATTACCTTCAGGCGAGTCTCATCTCTTGCTGGTGGGCGACCCAGGCACTGGGAAGTCTCAGTTCCTGAAGTATGCAGCCAAGATCACCCCGCGCTCAGTCCTCACGGCCGGGATTGGTTCCACTAACGCAGGTGCTCACACACTCCACCCTTTACCTTCACCCTTTGGAATATTCCCTAAAGTAACATTCACCTCCACAGGAGGAAGCATGGCGAGATATATATATATACAGCGCCCTCTACAGGTATTGGCACCGTGGGCATGAGCTGCTATTCCACATCTTCATCTTTTGTGTTACATCAGACCCACTATCTTGGTCTCATCTGACCACGGTCCCAGTTGAAGTCCCAGTACCACTCAGTGAACCTCAGACATTCACATTTATGTTTGGAAGTGAGGAAGGTTTTTTCCACGTGTGCCTCCCAAACTCCCAAACTTGTTAGGGTTGCCGGTCATTTCAGAACAGGTGATTTTATGAAAAATAAAAGTTGTTGAGATTATATTTTTCTACAATTTTCAGTGTGAACATATGCTTTTGCGATTAAAAATGTCATTTATTTTAACGCTTCTAAAGCATCTTAACGTGTGTGTGTGTGTGTGTGTGTGTGTCTCTCTCACGGCTTGTAGTATTCACAGCGTTGTGCTTGCATGTGCTCCCCAGGTCTCACCGTAGCGGCGGTGAAGGACTCTGGAGAGTGGCATCTGGAAGCAGGAGCGCTGGTCCTGTCCGACGGCGGCCTGTGCTGCATCGACGAGTTCAGCAGCATTAAAGAGCACGACCGCACCAGCATCCACGAGGCCATGGAGCAGCAGAGCATCAGCGTGGCCAAGGCCGGGTCAGAAACGCCAACCCCCAACAAGCACTTTCACTGAAAATGACTCCTATATTCCTAGAACTAAAGAGACGTCCTCCGTCTCTCACGCCTTCACGCTACTGTCTCAAATTACTCCATTGTATTTATTTGTTGTGTTAAGAACTGTGTGTTAAGTACTGTAAACGTATTTAGCGACTTTACTGAAACTAGTACGAAAGATATGTAGATGGAAGAGTGACTTTGATGGACCCACCAGTAGATTTAATGAATTTAGGAGGTTATTTGTGGATAAGAGTTACTGTAATGTTTAAATGTGTCCATCCTCCTCACACACAGAATGGTGTGTAAACTGGACACAAGGACGACCATTTTGGCTGCCACCAACCCAAAGGGTCAGTATGACCCTAGCATGTCTGTGTCTGTGAACGTGGCTCTGGCCAGCCCGCTTCTCAGTCGCTTCGACCTGGTTTTGGTTCTGCTGGACACCAAGAACCCAGACTGGGACAGAATCATCTCATCCTTCATCCTCCAGAATAAAGGTTCGGCGTGATGAACACCGTTGAACTCCTTCTAGTTTGTTCATAGACATGTATAGACAAAATCACACCATTCTCAATTGAAGTCATAAGTTCAAGAATGTAATAAGACATGGAGCTCTGAAGTGAGGTTCACCCCTGAACTCAGCTAGCTAGTAAACATCTGTAGGACATCTGGACTACCTTGAGCTTGGTGGATACATGTAGGGTTAAGACTGGTCTTCTGGGGAATAGGCCTTCAGCAGGTGGGGTCTGGTGTGCTGGGGGATGGGCTCCAGGAGGGTGGTGTGGTCTGATTAGGTTACGGGAGGTGGATGGGGTTTGGACTGCCGGGGGACGAGAGGTGGGTGGGGTCTGGTGTGCCTTGGGATAGGCCTCCAGGAGGTGGGCGAAGCCGTTAATTTGATGTGAAACAGAGAGCACATCACTCGAATGTCAGAACTCGACGACCTAGTTTGACACTGCCTGCCTGCACAAGGACAAACGAGAGCAGGCAAAACCCACAAAACATGTTTAAGGTCAAAAGAACACTGTACTTTTTTACTCAAAACTAGAAGTTCCAGGCAGTACACAGAACAACGTCCAATGAGATTTGATGAAAGCACAGGAATAGGCGCACAGGAAATTACTGAGATAAGAAAATGAAAACTGAAAATGAAAAACTGAAAGGATCGTGTGATCATATCAAACCGGAACTGAGCCGTCCTTTTGCTCTCCCTAGCTCCTTTTCTTCATCGTTCTCATCATCCTCGCTCTGTCCTCTCAGGCGCTCCAGGTCCGTCTTCGTCACTGTGGAGTATGGAGAAGATGAGAGCCTACTTCTGCCTTATAAAGAGGCTACAACCCCGGATCAGTCCGGAGGCCAATTCCATCCTGACCCGCTACTACCAGCTCCAGAGACGCAACGACGGCCGCAACGCTGCCCGCACCACCATCCGCATGCTGGAGAGCCTGGGCCGGCTCGCCGAGGGTAACGCTCGCTCGCACGCACGCACGCACCACCATCCTCATGCCGGAGAGCCTGGGCCAAGTCTATCTCTCTCACTCTTTCTCTCTCTCGCTCGCACGTCTCCGATTCCTTTGGCTGTCGATTTTCTTCAAGCATTCATCAACTCTTAAATAAACGGTCTATCTCGACTATACCATCAACAATTCTGAGGCTCCAACTTTACCCAGACGAGCTGTGCACTGCTCGTTGGTATTGATTTGAGAGCCTCTGTCTATTTTTCTGTTCACAGCCCATGCCAGGCTGATGTTCAGAGAGACGGTCACAGTGGAGGACGCTGTTGTCGTGGTGACTGTTATGGAGTGCTCTATGCAGGTGCGTCTCATCGCTGTTAGAAAAATACACTTGGAAAGCTTTTCAAATCTAAAACACTGTCGTGTGTGTGTGTGTGTGTGTGTGTGTGTGTGTGTGTGTGTGTGTGTGTGTGTGTGTGTGTGTGTGTGTGTGT
>JAOYMR010000017.1:18682792-18696691 GCA_025802075.1 Tenebrosternarchus preto | reverse complement strand
ACGCTCCAGCCTCTGGACAAAGCATAATGAACGCCTCTTTAATAGCACGTTCATTGAAAATCCAATGGAACCAATTTTCTGTTCACTAGCTCGAGCAACACATCAGGCAGGGTGTAACGTTTTTTTAAAGTGCTTACACAGAAACGGCAAAACCAAGTGCTCAACTTCCGACATCCTTTAAGGTCTCAACAGGCTTGAGATAGTGTTTCCGATTCTACAACGTGCAAAATGATTTTAGAACTGAAAACGTAACTGAACATAAACACTGATTTATTAACATGGTTAGTTCCGAATTGTCTAGGACTTCTGTGTTCCAGACGCCTGGAAGACTGAAAGCTGGCCTGGTTCCACAAACACTTCATAACTGTCTTGCTCACCCTGGAAGGCATTGATCTCTCAAGCATGTGGTACAGGCAGACTTCAGACACCAGAGGCCTCCCACTGTGAACACTTTTAATAGGTGTCCCAGACACATGACTTTGTATCTCTGCAATCAAGCACTGACCAAAAACAGGCATGTGTTAATAGTCCACTAAACAGACACTTCCCTCTGAAGTTTGCTATGATTGTGTCTGGGCCTGTAATGTTTTGTTGCAGGACAGTTTTTTTACTTTCTTTGGTGAGTTGTTTGTTTGTTTGTTTGTTTGTTTGTTTTACATGTATACCAAAGCCACAGGTTGCCACGCCACCTTCATTCGAAAAGGGTGCGTAATGTTTTGTGTAGCTGCTCATTGGCTGAGCTGAGCAAGTTCCTCTGCGGAGTTTCGCTTTAGGTAACGTATGCTGAGCCAGTTCCACTTCCTCCCACAAGTTCTGCATAATGTGCCTTTCTCATGAAGAACAACACTTGTAAGTTAAACATTTTTATGTTGCTTTTCTTCCAAATTACCCTCACAAACTTCTCTTTCAGTGTTGTTTACAAAATGTCCGTGGAGTAGCGCACACTCTGTAGAATGTACCCAGTCAATGCTTTTTTGAAACTAAACCTACATACTGCAATACATTTAAACAGAAATACATTTTAGAAAAGAAGCCCTTACGTACGTGTGTGTGCGTGTGCGTGTGTGTGTGTGTGTGTGTGTGTGTGTGTGTGTGTGCTGTATCTTTTATGTACAATTACGTTTAATCCTTCCAATATTACCACTGGTCATAGAGCAGGAATGTATATAGCAGTTTTCAGGTATTAGTCTTAGATGCACTGAAGCTGTGGCTGGCCTGTGTACTATAGATCCCCTGTGTTGGGGTTCTCACTCAGCCACTCGCTTCCTGGCTGGGAGACAGGAAGTGGGGGCTGGGCGCACACTGCACGGGCCTGATAATACGCTCAAAACACTGATTCGTGGCGTGTTGGCTTGGAGTGCTGCCTGTCGCGTTTTCGGGTGTGTGAGTCGGGATTTTGCGCAACGTGCACACTTGAACCGGGCAAAACATGCACGCAGTGTGGAACGCCAAACCACGTGGATTCCTCCGGGAGGAAATGTTTTGTTTTTGTTGATAGTGATTATGTCCATTACTCTCCTACAAGGGCAGTGAGCCAGAAACGCAGCTTTGTTCTTCCAAAACAGGATCTTTCATCACAAGAAGTCAAGAATGAAAAACATGCTATCACAGAAGCCAATGTTATCCGAATTTGAACCGAAGTTGGCGATTTTATTTTTGTGCCGCTCAGTTAGCGCACAATTCTTTCATTATTCTACGTAAATGACATTAGAGCCCATAATGTCTGCCACTGGTTGGTGACGATCGTTAAGGGTCGCGCTGCATTGGCGGCGCGATGACAGCAGTCCGATTGTTCATGGCAGAGCGTGCTCTTTGTTCGCTGCTGAAGTGCGGCCTCTGCGCTGAGCAAGTGGGCTGAGGCGCGCTCAGTGTCGCCGTTGTGCTGGAGACATTCGGCACTATCATGCGCTGCTGCCACTTGCGCGTCCCTCGCGCGCCCACGTGCGGAAAACCTGGAGGGCTTTGAGTTGCACAGGTGGTCATTCAGAAAGACCATGCCTGCACTGTAAGGGAATGCTTACACAGTGCGCCGGTGGCTTTTAGACATATTGCGTAAATTTATTCTGCTCGACGGCGGCCTGCAATCGAAAGCGTTTCGAAAGCTAACGTCCAGCGAATGCGTTTACTTGGCAAGTGGCTGCCAGGAAACAGTATGCGTGGTGCGTCATATTAATAAACACTGACTATTATGCAATTTCCCATTGTACATTTTTATATAACATTTTACTTAAAGTTCTGCTAGATCAGAAATATGTAATTATAATTAAAAGATACACACCCAGTCGATTCCTGCTCTATACGTCTGTTCTAAACCTTGTGAAAAGAAAACGATCAAATATGTGAATGTCTCGATAGGTTCATACCAGATCATGAACAGAACTGCACGTGGAGTAAATGTGACTACCTGCGCAGGTACTATAGCAGCCCTGGGTTATTATTAGCGCTAAATTCAGACTTGGTCTTTTTCTGTGTGGACTTACAAAGGGTTTCGGGGATGGGGCGTTTTCTGTTTCTGGTAAAGTAATTCCTTTTGAATTCAAAAACCTCCCATCAAAGCTTATTACCACTAAGATCGTATGATTCCTGTTTCATTAGCTATCAGTGTAAGTAGATTTCATGTTTTCAAATTCCAGCGATAAATATCCTTCTCGGGTGCACCTGAACGCGAGTCTAAATGAGTGGCGTTTAATTCAGATGGTAATTTGTCTCAGCTGACACACTGCTGTAGTCATGAATACATGTCATTCTGTCGTTTATCTGTGCTGAGGCTAAGTCTGACCAAGATGTGTCAATTTGTTTCAAGCTTTCTTGTGTTTAATTTTTGAAAAATATAAATTGGATTCTAAATGCATTGTCATGATAATGAAACTGACTTTTTTGTATGTTAGAGATAATAAGATCACTGAATTCAGCTTTAAAAGAGAACTTGTGCTTGGACTATGTCAAATGTCTTTCAAACAGAGTGCTTATTACACAATGGATTGCACTGTAGCGTCTGTTTTGCAATACAGAGATTGTGTAGTCATCTGTTTCAAGTGGAAAAATTATCCAGCTTCATAATTTATGATACTATGGTAAAAAGGTTACTAAGTCACTTTATCTATGATATTTAAGTAGAAAGGTTTTGGGTGCATGAACATATACCATATATTAATAAAATATAGCATTTTGCCAGAAATATTTTCTAAAATCTGTTTTAACTTCCATGTTAGGTTAAGCTATTGATATCTGAGGTTTTCTGGTCTGCATACCTCTGACAAAATCATATGTTGGACCTCATCCATACCGGCCAGAGATAGAAGTCTTGCTGACTACACAATCTCACTTAAGGACTGAATGTCCTTTCTGAATGTCAGTATAGAAGATATTTTTATTGCTCCATAGCATTTGTGTGGAACCATGACTTTTTTTTTTTCTGATTCGTGAATATGCAATAAAACCAAGGAGGAATTTATAGGATAGTGACATCTGAACTGAAATCTAAGTATCTGAAGTAGGCTTTGATTACAGTATATCGACATAAGCAACATAAGATGAGTGGAAACTAAACTCAGATTCACATATATGTTCGTTTGTTATTTCAGTTATGCATGAATAATGTTTTCCTCAGGGATTCTTTTCTTACAGTGCATCCTCGCTATATTTAGCTAAGTTGTTCTGCATCACTATAAGAACTGATGTTGCTATACCATTCTATTGAAATACATATACAGATCCTGTATCAGTACAATACGTGTATTGTACTTAAATTTATGCTTACAGTGTGTCCTTTGGGTAAATTATTGTGTCCTTGACAGTCAGTAGCAAGTTGCTGAACAGGTGCCAAATAGATTCCAGTGTCCTAAATAGTTCTGATGAAATTCTTTTAGAAAGTCAGAACGAAAAAGACAAAGGATATTGTGAAAACCTTGTGTTACTCATTTAAATCAAATTATCTTTAGCAGTGGGCTGTTAACAGTGTCTATCCACTTAATAAAACAAACCTTAATAAATGTTCCAACCAACCATCTTACACCAACTGGTTCCAAGCTGTCTTACAGCCTACCAAATGGTGACCTGACCTACTTTTTTGTGCAACTTTGAGATTAGTACGATGGCAACGGTAAAAATTGCAATACAGGCTTACTGCAAGTAGGCTACGTGTTTGTTATTACCAGTTGTAAATTCAATTCTATTGTAAAACATGAGCTATAAAGGCCCACTCTATTCTAAAAGTAAATTATTTAAATCAGAGCTAAATAGAACTATGGGCTAGACCTACTTAAAGCTACTTTTAAAAAGATGCTACACCACCTTAGACAATGAGTAGATATAATGATCACAGATCTTAAAGAGTGCTAAGCTTTTGAGAAGGTTGCTGTTTTGTGAGAAAGAATGCTCTCAGCCCAGAGTGCTTCTTAATGAGTACCGTAAATTATCACTTCACATTGTTCAAAATGTACATTGGTATATCTTAGGACCATCCGTTGAGTTTCCTAGAGGTAGCAAAATTGACTGGAGGTCACAATAACTGTTCGCGCGATCTCGAGCACAACGACTGGTGAAGGGCTGCCAGTATCGACGTGCAGATGTCTAGAACAGGATCCACTCGACGAAACTTTACTCATGTCAGAACCGTAGATACAGAAATAGCCTACACGCTCTGTTTCTTGAGTCCTTGGGTTACTGCCAAGGTGCCTAAAGATTTGGTAAGTGGGAGGGGTTAAAGCTCTGATTGCGCTCTCTCCACGAAGAGCTTGAACACAGTGTGAGATCACATCCTTGCATTGCGGTCGCCAGCGAGTCGACGGTAGTTAGCGCTGGTCCTTCTAGATTCCTGACATATGTAGGTAGCTAACTGATTCAGAGTTCACAGTTAGTGTGGAATAGGATAATTTTACATTTGATCATTTTAATACATGTACTGTCTTATCGTAAAATGGATTACAGTTTTACCTAGCCAGCACGTTCACCCATCTTGTTGGGCTCAGATTTTTGAAATCTCGGTTTTTCTGGAAACTACCCTCTCGTCAACATCGCTTATTTGGCTAGCTTGATAACGCTAGCACAAAAACCAATCGAGATGTGGGGTCGAAACGATTTTGAGGACGGCTTTGATGCCTATAAAACAGGTAACCTACCACTCGTGTATGATGATACGGAGCTAGGTTAAGTTGGTTGGCGGAATGTGCGTTGTGGATTAGGTTAGCAAGCTAATTTACTTTGATCTCTACGGAACCTTGGTGTATGACTAACGGCATCTTATTGTTAAGATAGCTAAGTTGGCTACGTAGCGTTTTCAGAATTACAATGTACCAATAACTATACCAGGCTTGTCAGTTGGCTTTTTTGGGAATAGCTAATATAACTAGATAGCTATATTAGAGGTAGCGTTACCAAGCAAAGGGACACGGCTACATGGTAACGAACGTTATATGTGGGTAAGGGCGACATATAGCTAGCTAGCATAGCTTGTAACGTACGCCTTCATTCCAGTTAGCCTTGTCTGGAATTGCGACTTCTCCAGGCGCCGATGTTAGCTAGCTATGTGATTTTATCGAGCTAAAATGAGGCAGTTTGCCGAGTATATTAACAAATTAAAGGTAGCAAGCTAGTTGTACACAACTAAATGCGTTGCATTACTGAAGCCTGAGTTATATGCGTTATGATTCATCAGATCACCTAGGGCAGCCAGAGGCAGCTATCAAGCGAGATAGATATTGTGTAATTGCGCTTGCTAATTACGGAAAGCGTTCCCATCTCGGAAAACCCGGAGCGCGTGTACGCTGCTTATTACTGTGTAATTACTAAATGCGAAGTTGGATTACCAACTTTTGGTTTTCTAATTGAGAATGTAAGTGTATATGGGTTAGTGTGCAAGTCTGGTGCAATTTAAAAATCCGTTTTTAATGACTATTGTGTTGGCAAACATTTAGTAAAACTCGTTTTAATATCTATTCTAGCTAATCTTTTTGGTACATTACCAACCTGACTCTTGAGCAGCACCAGCCGTGGACAATTCCTCGTAGACCTATTTCTGAAGTAAAGGCATGTCACAGGTAGATGTGTGCAGAGACTGTTTATATGTTTGATTTCAGGCACAAAAATGTATTAGCTGTCTAGCTAGATACATGCTGACTGTTAGTAATCAGTAACGCAATTTAGAGAACACACGTTACTATTGAGCTAAGAATCCGTAACGCTCCTTGCTTTAGGAAAGCTTTCATCGTCCATTTCTACTGGGACATTTTAATACCTTAATGAAATAACTACATTATCTCTCTAGACTGCAGTCCTCCCGATGTGGTCATCTGTAATTAAGTTTCGCAGAGTATCATATAAGATGTGTTTTCATAGAATTTTTAAATAAAGGAAACATAATTCAAGCGAGCTTCTATTGCTGTGATAATGACTACTGTGAAGACAGTTTCAAAGAAACAGGTGTATTACCCCAGTTGTGTCTATACTGGACTGTGCTGTGTCTTGTAGGTTTAAGAGACATGTAAAAAATCTGAAGTATTTTTATAGAGCGTATTGTGGCTTTTAATAAATGGTTTCCCCTGAACCCAGTTCACCCAGTTTTCCCTTTTTGGCTACATAAATCACTATTGTTTCCCAAAGCAGAAGCTGGAGTCACACACAGTACATTTTATAGATCTGTTGCCCATTGAAAGTGTTACTATGGGCTTGGTTGACATTTTCCAGAATGCAGTTTTTTATGGAGGCGAATAGAAAGTGCTTTCAGAACATGAAATGACGACTAGAGACCACAAAGTTTTGTGCCGTGAATGGGGCTAGAAGCACTAAACCCAAGTATAAACATGACATTCCATTTTCTACATAACATACCAATCAAGTCCAAACTGAACCAACGCTGATATTTCACTTATGTGCCCATACAGATATATGGAAGTACATGCGTTACCGGGAAACTGTAACCACAACAGAAGCCTTCACAGTTAAGCTCCCTCCTGGCTGGTTTTAACGAGGACAGCCTTAATGACTGCATCTAACCAGATTACACACCAAAAATAGATCAGGTTAGGAGATAAAGAGGACAGGCTTCTCCGCTGGACAGCCAGACACCTGCGTCGGTGCCACTCACCTGCTCATGTCCTTGATTTGTCCTTGTTAAACGGCGCTGAAGAGCAGCTAATGCCAGGCCAAATAAAGCGATCGTGGCTGGCCTTTGGATGTATGTTAACTGGCTTCCTGCTTTTATTCCTCATGTGAATTTTCCTTTCAGTTCTTCCCCATGTCACAGTCTTTACTTACTGTACTGTATTATGTATACAGTGCTACTGTACCAATATACAGTACCATACCAACCCATTTGGTTTAGCCAGTCTGAGGTGCTTATATTAGTATTTTTTTTACCAAGAAGATTCTGTGATGTACTTTGATATTTAAGTGTTTTCTTCTGTGATTTTTCTCAAACATTTGGCTGTTCCCAAACTTCTCAACTACAGTATCAAGCTACGGGTTGAAACTGGGATTCTCTGATGTCTAGCTAAGTAGACATGATTCTTACGGCCGTATTATTCCTATCCCCTCTGCTCGCGCTGGGGCTGTTTACCGTCTTTGTGCTGCATTCTTGCCCGCGTGGGCCACAGTCTCCCTGGTGACCGTGTCCTCTGTTGGGCCCATCTAGGTTCCAGCACATCCTCCCCTGGCTGGATCCCAGGCTGTGAGGGCCCTTCTTCCTCCACCGCCACCACCACCAGCAGCAGCAGCAGCAGCAGCAACCGTGGCAGACGTCACAGTGCCACCTCCGACAGCGGAGACACAGGCATAGGCACGTCCTGCTCCGACAGCGTCGAAGGTAAGCCGAAGCCGTTTTTTTTTTCCGGCTGGGTTTCGATGCAGAGGAGAATGTCCGTTACCAACGAACTCCATTTGCAAAAGTCATGACCCGGCTGCTTAAGTTCCGACCCGACGAGACATCACCTGAGCTAGCATCGTAACTTTAATTAGCTGCGCGAAACTAATATAGGCCGTTTCCTGCTTTTGTATGACGCAGTGCACAGCACTGATGAAAGTGGCTTTCTTCCTTTTATTTGTTTGTTTGTTTGTTCCTGACAGCAGAGTTAGCAGAGGAAGCTAAAACCAGAGTCTTTAGTAATGCTCTGTATTTAGCTATATGGAGGCCATCATGTCTTTTTTGGTCAACATTAGACTGAGCAAACATTAAAGTTTAGATATCTTTGCAGTAGAGTTTAATCTCCATTAGCCTGCTTCACTGTACCAGCAGAGTCTTTTAATGCTGCTAGTCAAGGTACTGTCAGCAAGTGCAGTCATGCTATAAATTGATCATTCAGTTATCAGTACTGCTGATCCACCCGCATCCAGAACCAGTGCGCATCTGTAGTCCAGGTGGTGTTCATCTGAGCCTGGTGTTGCTGGAGCGCAACAAACTGACCTCATTCAGAAAGGCGGCTTGCCAGGTATTTGCTTAACAGTCTTTTTGCCAAGTGTGATTCTATATGCCTGGAAAGAATTGATCTCAGGCAGTCCAAATTCTGACTCGCATTTGTGAAATGCTCAATATTCACAGATTTTCTCCTCTTCCAAGCACTTTTCTTAAACAGCAGAGTCACGACGATAATGTTTTAATATCTTCACGCGCGGTTGTCAGAGCAGTGTACAGAAACTATTTCGCTGTGTGGCTGCATTGCCTTTACAGGGGCTGTTGCTTTTAGAGAGCAGAAATGAGGTGTGGTCTGGTTGTTAACTCGCACATCTGCTCTTAGACAAACATCAGGGCAGCTGTCCTTCCCCTGCGGCTCTGGCGCTTGGGTGACAGATTCTCTGCCCAGTATACCACAAAAGCAAAGTTCAGTTCAGCAACGGCTCCAGCAACTTTTGGCAATGGTATAGGAGTCATCAGAAGGCCTTCCTCGCTCTGTATAATCAGTCCTGACACAAATGTGCATCTTTCTATGCCCATTTGAAGAGTCATGAATGTGACTGCACAGAGCCTCACGGCCAGTGATGAATGCTGTTCTTGTTTGTGTGTTGATGACAACACAGACATGGGGTCTCATTCCCCTGCTGCTCTCTCTGTTTACCCAAAGGAGGAATGGTTACCGTAGGAACATCGTGAGGCAGCTCTGATGATGGCAGTAGTCAACAGTTTCTAATTGGTGCCTTCTGTGTGGTAGTGGGTGGGTGAGGGGGGGGGGGGGTATTTGAGCTGTGTGTTCCACAAAGCAGTGTGTCCTCACCACTTTACATGCTGCTGCCAAATCGTCCTAATCTTGGCCTGGACACGTGGTGGACGCCAGTCAACTAGTGTGCTAGTGTGTCGTCACCCAGCTGTCTCCTTCCGGAACACCCCCCAACCCCACCTCCCCGGCTGCTGTGTGGAGGGAATCGATGGCTGGAGCACCAAGTGCTCCAGGGAGGTCGTGCATGTCGACTGGCCCAGCACCTCCCCCGGGGCCTTGATTGGTCTCATTACCATCAGAGAAATCAGTCAATGCGGAGAGCCAGGAACAAGGTCACGTGCAGGTGCCATGTCTTCCATTTCTGTGACTGGGTTGTTTTTTTTTTTTGTTTTTTTTTCTTTTCTAACCTGGGCCAGCAGTGGAATGTCTCATGGAGAGCTGAAGCTGCTTGTTTTTCCTTCAAGCATGTGTTTCAGCCTTGCGTAACCTATTAATGGTGATGAGGCACGAACAGCAGTCAGAGTCAGCCCCCAGAAGTAGGGCAGACCTTCCATCGAAGTTTCTGCGGTCGCTGCATAGGAAAAGGGGCCAAGTCACCGAATCATGGAGAAAACATTCACAAATGCCCTTGTCATTGGCCATCTACTCTTACAACCATCTCTGTGGCTGATTCAGTAGAAACAGAGAAGCAGTGAATAAGACTTGTAAGAAAGGAGCGAGGCTATTGGAGACATTGGCTTATAATGTCCAAAACATTGTTATCTTTCAAAGCTAATTGTGTTTTCCTTGTTGTAAACACAATTTATATACAACATCACTGAAGTAACAGATCCAACACAGCAGTCGTGTGTCAGAATATGGCACATTAAATAGCTTACAAAGCACTGTAATATAATAGGCTGTGTACATTTTTAAGAATGCGCTTCATTCTTTGAATCTTAAGTGATCTCTGCTAATAAAGGGTGGCATGTCTTCCAAATTCTTTCCTTGTGGAGGAGATCTGCATTGAGGCTCACACGAAAGGGATGTTATTCTGAGAGCTACCACATAATCACTAGCCTCCATCTTGCCTGCAGTTTACAACTGGTCTTTTCTCCAGTCAAGCATTTGGCTTCCTGTCATCTACCACAAGTACGTTTAAAGCGGTAACTCGCCATACGGTTCCTCCGTTCTGTTTCGTCTGGATGTTCTGAAGGAACCATTGTGTTTTTCATTAAAAACATTCGCTTTTCTGGAGCCTGCTTTAATAAATGTAGCTTGTGATTGTGCTCCTTAAGTGAATTGTATAATGAGAGGATGGCCTCGTTCCAGTTCATTAGAAGCTGCAGTATGTAAAAGCCTGGGGATGTGTCCTTCATCGAGGCCACTCCGATGGATCCTGTTCTCAGTGACATCTCAGCACAAGTGACCCAGGATACATAGAGAATCCCCGCGTCCCAAACCGATAGGCTAAAAAAAAAAAGTCTAGTGAATCCAGCGCATAGAGTTCCAGACATGATGTTTTCAAATATAGGTCAACCTATTTAGCCTGTTAGACTGTGTCTAGCAATGTGTTAGTCTGTCTAGTGAACGGAAAGTGGTTAGGAATCTTCTGCTTGGTCTATCAGATGCAAGATTAATGAAGACTGATTAAAATATTAGCTTTTGTTTTGTTTTTTTATTTTGGGGGGGGGGGGGGTAAGAACTCTTAAAAATCGATTTCCTGTTAGCAGCACGTTATCATATATGAGCAATGTATCAATATCCCATGAAAAATACAGGAGTTACTTAAACTTGTGTTGTATTTTTTAGCAGCCTTATAGTTCTTGGCCCTGATCCTTGCATTCTCTTTCCAAAGATAAGAGCATATTCCTTTGACCCAAATGATGAGGCCCTGGCATTTTCTTGTCAAGACATTTATTTCACCTGTAATGTTGCCAAGGTGGCCTTTTAGAATCCCCCTTTTCCAGATTAGCTGCCTAAGTGACCTAGAACAAAATGCAGGAAATTCCTCTTAATTTTGAACCAGGCCACCTCCTGACCTGAGTCACTAATTATACATCACTGCAGCAGAAGTGGCTCCCTCATAATTACCCCTGGGGTGGCCATGGCTCTGTTCGGGTGTTCCTGAATAACGAACCTCTGGAACATGGTTTCATTCTTGCTGAAACCTCTGAGCCTGTGTGGATCTGATAGGATATAATGGCAATAGATTACTGCGTTCATTCTCAAACAGTTAGGCAAATTCATTGCTGATATATGCCTCTTAGTTTGTTAACTAAGAGGCCTGTATTCTATTCACTTTGCTCTGAACATTTACTCTAGGATGTCTGTAGTGTATGTATCTGCCTGCACAGTGGAAGGGCTGGAAAGTCACAGTTGGTACAAATAATAATTATTCGTAATGCAAATATTGGATAGAAAGACCTTGTCAGCCTTGTCCTCATCATTAGTTGATGGATCTGCTTACCATCTTATTTTGGTTCATAGAAATATCCTTTTTCATTGAGGCTTACATAATGGAGGTCGTGTCTAGGACGCCGTCTTAGTGTCAGGTTGCCCTGGAAGGATCACAGTTGATGAAAGGCAACTCCAAGCCATGTGACTTATTGGCCAGGAATACACGTAGAGGTGGCCAACAACACGTAGGAAAGCATGCCTCACCAAGCCATACTCTTAAAACAATCTATAAATAATGCTCTTCAGAAGAAGCTGTCTAAGCTTTAGTCTCCGGTGTTCTTCGTTGTTGCTGGTTCTCCAGCACCATGGTGTTATCTGACTGGTGGGACCACATAGTCCAACTCAAAGTGCATCTCCTGTTTGCTGGAAATGCGTGGATTCAAAACATTTATTCTGATTGAGGGACTACATTTCAACCTAAAAAGGTCTTTCCACCCCAACACAGCAGCGAGTGTCTAATTCAATTTGCCAGATCCTCACGGCCAATAGATTACCTATGTAAACGCCTGACAGCAAGGCTTTGGTGAAGGGCTCAGTTTGATTAAGGAGGGAGGGACCACTCACCAAATCTCTCTCTGATCCTTACCTAATATCCTGTCCCAAGAGTCTCATCAGCAAGAACGGACTCCCTCTGAATGAGATTTAGACTGGGTTGACTCTCTCTCTCTGTGGTCTGATTCAGCAGGTGGTGTTGCTTCACCACTAGGCGAGAGAGACGGTAATGTAGTTAGGCTACGATGGCGGGGCCTGTTGTTTGGGTTAGTCCTTCTACGAATATATTGACCCACCAGCTGCTCTACATCCATCTGAGTAATGAGGGGTTTGGATGAAGGCTGGATGAGGAATGGGTTTTCAGTTAGACAATGGTCCCTCCCTCTCTGTTGGTGCGTAAGTGTTCTTGGTGAATAGTTAGCTGGGAAAAGATACGCTCATATGTTCTAGACCATCAATTTTACGCTTACATATACTTACAAAGACATATAACCAGCTCCTGTGTACAACAGTGTAATCACAAGAACCTCGAAGCCTAGACTCTTAAAAAATCTTTCATTAATTCGCTGAAGCTACGATACCGTAATTGATTAGGATCCTTGAGCCCCTGAAATATGTTCACCACCTCCCACTTGCTGCTGTACGTCAAATGCCACAGCAGAGCCTACAACCTCTTCCCATAAAGACTTGCAGGCAGGCATCATTATGGGATGCCTGTGCCTGTAGAATGGGTACAGACACTGCATGGTGACTTGTTCTAGGACTGCTACATTTTGGCTGCTGTTACTGACTCACCACTGACTCACGCGTAGCCTGCCCATGGGCTGTACCACTCCGGTCCTTTGAAGCTGACCAAAGAGACAAGTTTCCCCTTCTTCTATGGTGTCAGCGTACAACTTTGCCTTCCCCCCGACGTTCTTATCATCTCCTTCTTTCTAAGACTTTTGTGAAACCCCACAATGGCTTCCAAAAATGAGATAATTCCATTCACGTCTTCTAAAACACTCCAAATCAGGTAAAGATAGAGGAGACACGAGCCTGAGGCTAGGGGACCCCTTCCTCTGCACATCTGCATGATGATTAGGAGGAACAGAGGAACAGACCCCTCTCCACCCCAGCGGCTGAGCCCAGTGTCAGTCACATGTCTGACCTGGCTGCTTGGAGTTCCCTGTTGAGCTTGTTGATCCTGTGGGGCTGGTAGTTCTGGACCTGTGACTAGTACTCCTTGTGGAATAGTCACAGTTTCATATAATGGCAAAATGCCAATTGCACAGGGATTTGCCTTTTGAACTGAAAGTGGAATAAATCCTTTTGAATAAAATGTACCAAAGGGTGGAGGAACTTGGTGTGTGAAGGGGTGAGTCGCTCGGCAGGCCAACATCCTGTGTACGTTAGCGCCACTCTCTTTAGACCCGTTATTAATTGATTGTTTTATTGTGCGAATTTAGGTCCATCTATTACACGTCCATAATTACACTTGCAGCGGTGACCCATGCGCACTTTGCATGTTTGTCCTTGCTGAGTAGGTACTGAGTAGATCTGTCCTAACCCTAGCCAGATGAATGTGTGTGCACATGTGCTTGAACGAATGAGCTAGCATCCTTTTTTTTTTGAGTCTCGGTTCTTAGCTGTAGTTTAGGTGTTGAAAACAGGACTCTAGAGTGGAGTGGGACGTTTGGATAGAGTTTTTTCTCTTTCTCTCTAGAGAGATCGCATGTGTAATTGGTTTGGAAGAGGTGAGTCTACCCAGCATGTAGTGAGTTAGTTCTGAACGCCTGGGAGGCTGATGTTGGCCAGTTCTGGGTCAGTGGTGATGTTGGCC
>JAOYMR010000017.1:18630963-18655886 GCA_025802075.1 Tenebrosternarchus preto | reverse complement strand
TGGGGGTGGGTACTAGACTGGGTGTGGGGGTGGGTACTAGACTGGGTGTGGGGGTGGGTACTAGAATGGGTGTGGGAGTGGGTACTAGAATGGGTGTGGGAGTGGGTACTAGACTGGGTGTGGGGGTGGGTACTAGACTGGGTGTGGGAGTGGGTACTAGAGTGGATACGAGGTTTCAGTGAAGGGTGGGACTGAGCACTGTGATGATGAATGGCTGTAATCAGTGTGAGCAGCTCTGCCAATGTGAAAGTGCGCTCACTGTGAAATGAATGCTGTGTCATCGCTGTCTCTCTCTCTCTCTCTCTCTCTCTCTCTCTCTCTCTCTCTCTCTGGATGTCTCAGGCACTGGAGAAGAGGCTGCAGAAGGAGAAGGTGCTCACACTGGAACTCCGCAGACAGCTGGTGGACAAGGAGAAGGCACTGGAGACCCTCTCTAAGAGCCTCCACCAGGTATGGTGGCGTGTAGCGCTGCGGGCGTAGCGAGGGCGCTAAACCTCGAACAGAGGCTTCCATCGCAGTGTCCCCTGACACCCCCGGGTCTTCCTGCTTTCCTCAGCAGAAAGGTTCACGCTTAACCCAGTAGGACCTTTGGAGCACAGTTGAAATCCGTGGCAGTGATTTCATGGTGAGGGATTCAGTCTGCAGCCCTCCTCACCTTCACATCGTGTTAGTGGGACATGATGAAATAGCTGTGCTAACCCCCCCAACCTCCTCACACACCACATACTCCACCCACCTCCCTCGCTCACAGGCTATCAAATGCTTTCAGAGTGTGTAACCTCACAGCTAAACAAGGCTGGTGATTTCCCAAAAAAAAAGCTGCTTGAAACTGGAATCGAGTTTTCCGACTCTCATTTAAATGTGCAAGACAGCAAGAGGGTGTTAGAATGCTAGTCACCCACTTCAGTATCACAGGGTACACACACACACACACACACACACATTTCTGTCATGTGCTTCTGTCACTATCTCTGGTTCACATCGTTCTCCACGAGTACATGCCATTACATCACCCAGAAATAACTAACGTACAGGGGCGCAGAGCACACCATCACCGCCGCGTTTTACGAACTGCTTACAACAGGTGCAAATAATAAACCAGGCACCCCACACGTTTAGGACCGCCAGTCGCATCCTGGCAGCCCGGACCGGGGACCAGAACCGTGGAGCGGGAGGGCCGGACGTCCAGCCTACGCCGGTGCCCTTTCCCAGTCTCCCACCTAAAGGGGCTTGGCAGGTCTTCCAGAAATAGTGTGTGTAACCGTCAGCATCCAGTCCTGAGAGCCATTAACATATCCACCCAGCCAGGGGTATCGAAACTACAAAACACCAAAGTGCTGGACTAAACAGTTAAAGGGGAGTTCACCTTATTTGACCTTGAATGGCTGAAGGTAACTGAAATGTTCCTCATAATGTTGAAGTTTTTGGATGTTGTTCCTGCACATCGTTGTCAGGACTTCTCTCCTCTACTGAAGAAGTAGCATTGATTAAGTTAACAGTGACACAGCTCATGTTGATGATCTCCAAAAGAACTAGCAACAGTGTAACTAAAACTAATGTGGTGTGTTCTACCAGTGCAGTTTACTGGTTTTAAACCAAACAAAAGTAGAAGGGATTGGTGTGTGTGTGTGTGTGTGTGTGTTACTTGATTATAATTTTAGAAAATGTTCAAGATACAGGTGAACTTCCTTTAATGGGGTGTGTTTGTGTCGTGTGTGTGTGTGTGTGTTGCACTTCTGCATGCAGAACCAGAGACCAGCGGAGGAGGCTGCACTGAGGTCATTGCCGGGCACCATGCTGCAGGAGGCAGGGCCTCCACCTAAGGAGGCGGGGCTTCTTATGAAGGAGGCGGGTCCTCTGCTGAAGGAGATGTCCTTGTGCCTGCTGGACCTGAAGGCTCTGTGCAGCGTCCTGACCCAGCGGGCTCAGGGCAAAGAGCCCAACCTGGCACTGCTGCTGGGCATCAGATGTGAGTGTGTGCCCACAATGCCAAACACTGCCTACCACAGAAATCCCTCTAATAATCTCACTCTCACACACTTTAGTATTTCAGATGGAAACACCTTTGCCACCATTCACTCTTGTGTAATGGCTTCAGGGTTTTAAATAACCAATATAGAGTTTTGAAGGCCCTCTGTTGTGTGTGCAGACTGAGCCACAGTGCACCAGCTCTTTTCATGTAACATATGATCTGAACCCATGCAAGCAATTGCTATTCTGAATGGATGAATTTAACAGGCCACAGCACAGAGCTTGGTTTGTGTTAACAGTGCACCCTCTCTCACCCCTCAGAATACATCCACACCTCCCCTCCCCTCTCCCCTCCGCTCACATCCACACCTCCCCTCCCCTCCGGTCTCCGGACTCATACTGTGTCAAACCCTCTGAACCTTTAGCTTTTCAAGATCAAACAATCACAGAGAGGCACATATGCAGCCAAAATGCACACACACACACACACACACACACACTGCTGAAAGGAAAAAGTCAATGTTAGTCTATCTACAGTATAAACCTTGCATACTTGAAAGCCCAAACAGGAAACTTATTAATAAAATGTATTAAGAGCTAGAGCAGTGTCACAGCAATAAATTACATAATAAAATATTAACTCATTTAATAGGTATAAGCAAGCAGTTTGCCTGTCCGTTTCCTTACAACAGCTATGTTTAATATATTTATTTTATATATATCCACATATCCTGCCAATCTTGGATGTTGTCTCAGAAACCCCGCCCCCCTCGCAGCGTGATTGGTCAGATGAGCCGTCATCCAGTGCATTAGAAATACAAAGGGAACGGCTTATCTTTTCGTTCACAGTCTGATCTTTTCAGGCTGCAGTGAGCAAAGGCCCCTGGCAAGCGCAGATACAGTGGCAGCTGAGCGCAGTCTCCACCCTGCACCAGAAACACAACATCTGTTGATCCGTTCTGTTAATTACTGAACGGTGAACTTGTAGCCTCTTCTGTAGGAAACGTTGGTTTGAGCCGCGCCGACTGCTGTAACCGTACAGCCGAAACCCAAGGCGTTCGGTTCGTGACCTTTGGCTCTTGCCGTTCCAGCGATGAGCTGCTCGGGAGACGAGGGCGACAAGCCGGGGGCGGAGGACGGCCTGCGCTCCAAGCTGGTGGAGGTGTGCCAGCTGAGAAAGGACATCGATGACCTGCGCACTGCCATCTCAGACCGCTACGCGCAGGACATGGGAGAAAACTGCGTGACGCAATGATCGCCCCCTAGGGGCAGGCCCGAGGCTGCGGCCTGCCTCTCCCCCTCCCTGGCTTCTGTTAGCAGCCGGAGAGGCCTGGAGAATGTACAACACAACCGAGCTCTTGGCAACAAAAGGAGGGGCAAATAATAATGTAAAGAAAGGGGGCTGTAGTTGTGCTTACAAAAGCGTGGCTCTCGCTGACTACTGAATGTTGGACCAAGCTGTGAATTCAGTTTACAAGGAAAGTCTTTGTAGCTCTGTTTTTCAGGATGGTAATTCTATAAGATTATAAACAGTTCGCTTTTGTTTTCATTTGGAAGGGATGTTTTTTTTTTTTTGTTTGTTTGTTTGTTTTCATGTTACGTATTTAACGGGACGACGGAATCACCACCACGTTAAACGCAGAGCGACTGTTGGCATGGCGACTCACGCGGAGGGACCCGTACGGAACCTCTGCCGCAGGACCTACGTCCCACGCGTTCACGTCGACTTGCCCAGCACAAGCCGGTGGAGCAGGGCGGTGCTGCTCCAGCAAGTGCCTTGTGACGGTGTTCCTGTCTGACCCCTCCTGTGGTACTTCTCCAAAGCAGCGCAGTTCCTCAGTCGGTTTAACCCAAAGGTCCCTCGTTTCGTCCTCACCGGCCGCTGCAGGTCGCAGGTCGACCCCAAAGCGGATTCCTCACAGGGGGGGAGGAGTTCACAGGACTTCTCTTCAGCACCTTGTTTCTTTGTCACGATACTCCTCTCCTTGTGATTGGGTGCGGGTGCATGTGTGCGTGCGCACGTGTATACGTTTACCCGTGTGTAAGTCCGTCTGCAAGTACACGTGTCCTGCACGCTCGGTGCACACGGTTTTAATGGTAGTAGGACTGTGTTAATGAGCTTCGGCTCACAGAAAGGCTCGAAAAAAGAATATTTGGAGAACAAAGGCCCCTTGGATTTGGCATCAAACATGCTGAATTTGATAATAACTGCAGTGGAATTCAGGTAAACCAAGTCAGGAGATCCAACCATTTTATTCTGGTGAAAATCAGGATAAACTTCCGCAGTTGATTCCCGATACAGTGAAAACGATCAGGAACTGTTAAGGAAGTGAAGCAACATGCTTTTGGTCTGTAAGACATTTTTCTCATGTAGAGCCAAAGATGAGAAGTTGGGAGGGGGATGTTCTAACAATGTTCTTAGGGTTTATTTTTGGTTTGTTTTTCCATTATTTTTTTCTTCCACCTCTATGAGCTGCTGAACTCACATGGGGGAAAATGCACATGGAATTTTATGCAAAACAGAAGATATTAATAGACGTCACATATGTACAAAAAATGTATCACATCAATGCAAACTGTTTTCCTCAGGTATTTTAAGTAGACAGTGTTAAGACTCCACCATTAAAGTGGAAAAGCTTTGCTTTTTTTTTTTTTTATTATTTCAAAAGGGATTTTGTCTCCGAGAGTCGCTCGCTCTCATTGGAAGTCTTTTGGCCCTACAGAGGATCCGTTCAAATTCTCTGATGCACAGGCTCAGAGATTCGGTCATGACAACCTGTGCAGACATTCGCTGGACAACGAATGTCTAGAGGGGTTTTATCTACATATTCTGCTAATATTAGCTAGCAATATTCTACTGCTGTGTTCGGATTGTTTTGTCTGGGTTTTGCATGTAACGAGGCCCCTTCACAAGCGTGTATCTCCAGCATCACGCGCATGTCTGATGGGAGGGCTCTTCAAACCCGCGCAGGAACGGAGACGCTTTCCGGACGGTGCCGTTTGTGATCTGGTTTTACGTAGACAGTGCTATGCAACCTCATGTCTACCAGCATCCACTCTAGAGCTCAGCAGACATCGTCTTCACTGTGCCTTTACAAATCTATGCAGCCAAGACGAAGTTCCAAACGCTGTGTGCGTGTGTGTGTGTGTGTGTGTGTGTGTGTGTGTACACGTATGGCAGAACTACTCTGCAATTGGCATGACGTGCATTTAATGACCAATGCACATTTCTCAGGCTCAGGCACATTGGTGGTCTGATGCGGAAGGTACGTGCTCTTAGCGTGCATGGCAGCAGGGCTGTGAGAGCACGTGTGTGGACTCCCTCCAAAGAGGGAAGGGAGGTGCAGGGTTGTCATGGCCGACACTGAACGCACCGCGGGGCAGGATGCCGCTGGCTGGCTTCACTGGTATTGGACTTTTGGTTCTTAGTTTTAAGCTAGAATTTACATATGCCAAAGCTATATTTATGTACCATTTTCAAAAGTATTGACTATTTTTCCATTTTATAACAAAACAAACAAAAATTGCTTTCCGTTTGTACAGAGGATAAATAAAAATATTTTTCTACATTTCTGCCTGGTTCTTTGCTTGGAGGGTTTCCATCACATTTGAAGGTTTCTTATATAGTGGTCGACTACAGGCTCATTTACATATAAGATACAAATGCACAGCTGTACTGTCAAAACACACGACTAGATGCAAAACAAAATGTGAAATATTCTTATGTCAAGAATAGAACAAACGTCAGAGTGGTTTTTGACTTAGATGGGACTTTAATAGTCTTAGGATCACAGCTGTATTCTTAGGTTTCAGGGGGGGAAAAAGGTTCGTCTCTCTCTTCCCTACTTATGACTCATCTGATGCTGAAATATTAGATGCTACTAAAATGCTTCTTGCTGGCAATTTGCACAGGAAAGAGAAAAGGAGATAAACTGAAGGGAAACTGGAATATAGAAAACCCACAATACAAGTTAAAATAGGGAAAAAACATCATTGGTCCTCCATCATTTAAAAATGGATGCTGCTGACTGCAAAATAATAAGAGAAACTCATCCAGGTTCCCCAGGACAGTAGCAGCTTCATAAAACCCTGATTATTCAGACCAACCCCATCAAGGAGAGCCTTTTAAAATTCAGCTACAGCCCCGTATGTTCCAAGTCTTATAAAACCTGCATCAAATAGTTGAGGATAAAATGAATATTTAAAAAAAATATATATAAAAGAATGGACTCAGTCTTCTAAAAAAGTTAAACACCCCCCCCACCCTGCACCAAACTGAAGAGCTGTTTACGGAAGGCAGGCAGAGCCTAGGACATCGATGGCTCCCGGGTGTTCTGGAGGTCTTGCGAGCGTGCGCTGCTGGTAAGGTAGCTCAGCTGGGCGTGAGCAGCCTGATGGACCAGACCCTTCACAGCCTCCAGATAGAGCAGCTGGCCTGAGTGCAGGTAGAGCCAGAGCAGGCGGCCAAGCTGGGCGCTCGGGGCGTCGCCATGTAGGCTACCTGCAGCAGAAACGCAGGAGGGGCGGGGTTAAAGGCACAAGTGACCAATCACGTTCATGAAGCCACGCAGACTTGCCCAAGTTGTTGCCCGTGTGAATAAGCGCGATCGACGGCCAAGCGCGTCCATTTAACAAACAATAAAATAACCCTCCATGTATAGGACTTATGAACAGAAACAGAAGCTGATAAACATGACAAATCGCCCGGGAGACTGCAGCCATCTGATAAACTGACCGTCATGGCCACGGGTCAGAAAAGCACGCGGCAGCGCGTCATAAATCCTGATTAAGATTTTACTGACGCCTTGTCAGAGTCTCCCGAGTGATGAATGGTTTTCACACAGGCCAGGGTGAGGGATGCCAGATCCTCTCCCCCGCGGGGTTTAGCTACATCAGCGGAATTCCTCCCAGGCTCAGCAGCCAGCATCACTGCTGAAAGCCGGAATCGGCCAGCGAGACCCGCCTAGGAGCTGAACCAAGGGGAAAAAAAAAAGTGCCTTCAAATGAGCACAGAGCTGCTGACATGCAGCCAACATCCATAGTTAGTGTCCACGAGAGATGCAGATCCAATTTGGGGTAACCCGTTATTACAAGCGTTTCCCTTGCCAGTCATCTAATAAAGTCAGCGCACATACCGTAATACAGGTTCCAACGGTGAAATTGTTTTCCTGGAGGCACGATTACGAGTTACGGCACATCTTACCCTGGTCACGTATCAAAGCTCAGAGTACTCGCCTTGGAGGATCTTGGTGTCGAATTCAAGTAGCGAATAGAGCTCGTCTGGGAGGAGCTGTCTAAGACAGGTGTTCTCTTCCAGGTACATCCAGTCATGGATTAGCCTCTTCCTGCACAGAAAGCCCCGCACGTGCTCCAGGTAGACTGCATTGCCAGACACCAAGTACAGCCTAAGAACACAGAGAACGCCTATTTAGAGAATGTCTACTGCTTTAGTTCGAGTTCAGATTCCTGCAGTTTTATGAAGTGGGTTGCCAGGTGTTCATTGCCAATTACACCTCTCATAAATACAGATGAAAATAAGCCAAATTCCACTGCAAAACCATTGAACAGTCGAAACTGCTCATGGGGGATGCAGAAGGAATATTAGGCTCATTTATAACATCATTTCAAATAGAGGAAGTACAATTTGTATCAATTTTGTGCATCTTCTGAATTTGGAAGCAACTTGGTGGGCAGATCTGAGCAGAAACTACATAAAAAGCAGAGCAATATAATAAATAGTTTTTGGACCAATTTCTCAATGCTGGAGAAGAAGCCAACCATCTTAAAACCATTGACCAAAAAAGGTCACTGGAGACCTACCCTTCATCCACTCTACATGCATGCGCACACAGCATTTGTGCAGTTAAAAGGAAAAAGTTGAACTAAAGTTCAAATAGTCAGTGGAAGTCTTTTCTAGTCTTGCCAGTAATCAATTAAAGTCATAATTATACTGAAATCCTCTGCAAACCTTGAAAATGTCCTTTCCATCCTTCAATCGATTTAAACATCCTTCATAGGGAATAAAATATCCCCCCACCCCCCCCCCCCCAAAAACACACTTATCTGAAAATAAGAGTTTGCTCTCTGGGGTCATCTCACCTAGCATTTCATACTGGCTCATGGGTTTAGTCATACTTTACAGAAGGGGTTCCTTCCACTCTTTTCTGGGCGCTTCAAAGATGGTACATCTACCAGTCCTCCTCACTCTGCGACTGACTGCAGGCTAGGTGTTTGAAGCCTGCACAGAGCTTGTGAGAACCAGACCAACAGCCCCGCAACGAAAACAACCAATCGCCAAGGTCTCCCGCTCGCGTTCTCCGAGGATGCGACCACCATCTGCCCGAAAAAGCTGAGCGCCATCAAAAACGGACAAAACACCACCACTGAGGTGAGTGCGTCACTAACGAATTAAACATTAATGTCCTGGAGCTGATGCATTTTCTAGCTAAAAGCGTTAGGACCCTGACTGGCATGGCTCTGAAGAGGATGCGCTCTCCATCGCCCCCTACTTGTAGTAGGGAAGCGTCTCGATCATCTTCCAGCCCACGTAGTTGGCGGCCGTCTCCTCCAGCATGCACACGCGGCTCATCTGGACTTTGGCCACCTGCCAGAACCTCTCGTGTCCCACCAGGGTCTCCTGCATTTCCCGCTTGAGCAGCATGTAGACGCCCTCGAGGGTGTCACCGTAGACCTGTGAAACACACCACACTGTGGGCTTGGCGCAATGAACAAGGCGGTAGAGCCTCTGGAAGTTAGGGCTGGAACATTCATATTCAGATCACTAAAAATAGAGGCATCAAAAGCACTTGACATACATTCAGAAACATGGTATTTTATCATAAAAGCAAAAGCAAGCACCATGTCACATTAGCTTAGTCTCAATTCCTGCCAGCAGGAGAGGAGTGGAGTGTTGGGAGAAGATGCATGCTTGCACACGCTGTGTAATTGAATAGGACACACACAAATATATCTGTAATCCATTTATGCAGTTATCAGATGGTAGTGAATGCTGCCTGATGTCTGCTCAAGCCACAACCTGCAGGACTCTCACTGGCCAACGAAGTGAACACACGCAATCGCACAAAACATTCGGCGCCGAAATACGCAACAATCTGATGCGTTCTGACAGGATCTCATTTAGAATTTGCCAGAGGGTGAGAGAAATCGGATGAATAATTCAGGTTTGAGAGGGTAAGAAGTGTTGAAGTATAATTCTCGAACACACAAAAACCTTCATTGTTGATGCTTAAACATTACATTTTCTAAATAACAGCTCAGCATTAAGCTTTATTTAATTCTCTAGCCCAAGAGTTCAGAACGTCAGTACCTTCTTGCGCTTCAGTCGGCCCCAGTCGCGACCCAAGATCCAGGCCACTAGTGACTTGCACATGGAGAAGTAGTTTACCACTGTATGAATCCCTGCGAGGACATCATTAACCCAGACATAAGAAAATAAAACAACAACTTCAATTTATATACCGTAGTACCCGTCATACCCGAGTACACACAGAACATCAGCCTTAAATGGATGAGAGTTAGGATTGGGGTTGAGCCAGCATTTGAAGGAAGAAAGTATGGGATGGTGGTGAAGAGATCGTGGGAATGTGATCCATAGTTTGGAGGCCATGATGCTGGAAGAAGATCCACCTCCAGCGGTGGCCGATCTGAATTCTGGGACAGAGGAACTGTGCTCGGGCAGGGCAGTAGGGCTGCAGAAGCTGCACTGTTTAGACTCATGCATTTCAACTGAATGCAAAGTGGCATAGATAACCAGTGTAACCGAAAGTGAACTGGAGCGACAGGAGCAGTTTTATGAATTAACTGTATTCTAGCGGTTGAGTTTTGCACATATTGAAGAAATTGTTTTGTTTGGGACACCAGTGAGAAGGCAGTTACAGTAGTCCAAGATGATGTTTCAGATGTCACCTTTTGTGTTTGTCTAGAGGACTAAATCTTTTAGATGTGAGACCAAAAAGCAATAAGATTAAGGTAGTTAATAAATCAATATAAAAACTCCAATTTAAGCTTCAACCACTTTCCAAATTTCTCTCAGTGAAATCATCTGTACAAACTATACAACATTGATGTCTATGAAAGTTACATTAGCTTAGTTATGCTAAGCTTAGTTAAATAGTTCAAGAAAACTTAAAGCTCAATTATAGGTCTACAAACCCAACAGAGCTTAATACAGGCCAACGTTTCTGTACATCTCTGAATGAAGAGAGCTCTGAACACCTGAGAAGAACCAACGTCAAAGCTTTTGCCCAACACACTGACCACTGCACCCATGTGCGCACACATTCTATACGAAGTGTAACTTTAAAGCAGATCTGCTTTTATAAACAAGGGTTCATACACAGAACTGTACTCAGATCAGCAAAAAAGGGCCACCAATGCTGCACTCACCCACATTCTCGTCTCCCTGAGCCAACCTGCCCCTCCAGTAGTCACTGGTGACAGGGTGCAGCGAGGCCAGGTATCTCACATCACACAGGGTCTCTCCCCAGTTCGCCACCTTCTTCTTGCTGTGCTTCCTCCACTGAAGGTAGATGGCACGCAGCTGTCGGCTGAATGGGGCTGGCTGGCGGAAGAGCCAGTAAGTGAAGAGCCACTGGAACCTGCACTGGGTGTACTGGTGGTACATGGACTCCAGCTCAGAATGGTCTAAGAGTGGACAGAACAATGGAACACAAAGATCAGCAGGAGGTGCGCAAGTTTAGGATGTGCTGAAATCTGGACAGCAGAGATTCAAGCCACAATCCGTAGCATTTCTACATCTATTCTAAAAGGAGTGTAATCATTTCTAAACGCAAAAATAATTAGCACATCATTGAGGACCGAGATTGTTTACTTCCACTGCAGATCCTTAGAAAGTTCAAAGTTATTAACGACAGAGCCAGAAGTGGGTCCTGTTAATCAAATAGGACACTGCCAGAACACAGTGGGAAGAGAAACTGGAATCGTTACTCCAAACAGGGGCTCTAAAAGCCATGCAAGAGCTCTCCAACTTTCAAATAAACATTCCATTCTAGCACTTTATAAGATACTCGGCTGTGGGAAAAGAATGGGATTATTGTATTTGTCTTTTAAAAGGTGTACACCATTTTTTAGAAAGCCAAAGGAGGTGGGCTGAACAGACAAAAAGAAAACACCTAAAATGTCTTGGAGAACGGTGATCATTCTTCAAAAAAACATTTGTTCAGCTGGCAAAAAATGCTAAATGGCCAAATGGCACTCATAGGGAGGAAAAACAAACAAACAAACAAAAAAAAACGTATGAAGCATGATTGACATCTTCCACAGAGTAGAGAAAATGCATACACTGCAACCAACAACCAAAAAGGTACCATCAATACATTATATATAAAAAAAAAAAAAAAACATGTCTCAATGTTTTTCCACTTAGCAACAAGAACATCCTTGTCAATCAGATTTAAAGCAAACAATACCATTTCTTACCATTGTTACTGTGCCGATTGAGAACATGCTGGAAGACCATGGCCACACTACCATGATGACCAAGGGCCAGGTTATACAACTCCCTCCATTCAAATGTGAGTATTTCACACTCTTCTGATTGGTCTGAAAATATTTTAACAGGGAGAAAAAACAAACTTTAGTTATTCATCTGGTCAAGTCTGGTATGAACCTGGCTTGACTGGGAAGGTTACAGGACTACCTTGAAGTTTCTCTTTGAAGAGGTCGTTTGGGATGCCCCACAAACTCTCCACATCACTGCATGGAAGTCGAACTGAGGGCAGTGGCACACACTCCTCTAGCATGAGCCACTGGATCCAGTACTTGTGAGGTGGAAATGGTATCTCTGCGAACAACTTCGCCTGAAGCGACCGGTTACAGTAGATGTTCCTGAAGAGAGCTCGCCACATAAAAACTAAACGAAAGGCGGTTTTGGCCATAACGGTGTAACTGGCTGTAGTTTGTGGTAGGCCTACCCCAAACGAATCCTGTCGAGACATATTTCAGACGGACTTTTCAGACGATTTGCAAGCGACAGCGTTTAGACTTTCCGTTGTGGTAAAACCTACCTGGAAGTGTCGACTCCATAGGGAGTTACAGGAACAAACTCGGAACATTAACCTACAGGTGCTACCGAGCCTCAACAGGGCCACCGTATCCAGTTGCCTTAAAATAAGGATAAGGACCTCGTCACTCAAATGCAATAACCCCGTGCTACTGTCTCCGAGAGAGGACTTTTGCTCGTGTGTGTTTCGTTCGCCTACGTCGTCGTCGGCGGTTGCATATATTCTAGAAAACTGTTCCAGCAACTCGCTCTCCCAGGTCGTGTTGTGGTGTGCCATACCTACCAGTTACCGCCCTGGCACTGACACTGTCATGGATAAAAAGTTTAAAGGTGAGGGATGTACCAGTTCAGAGGTCGGGGGTGGGTAGTACTGATGGAATTGTCTTTACTGTGAGTAGTAAAATCGACATGCCGACATTTTGGCCTACTGAAAGTGGATTAGCCCGTTTTACAAGTACATCGGTACATTGTGTTGTGAGTTTGAGAAGAGAGTTGCTAACGATAACCCCGTGTATATAGATTTTTGTAGTTCTTAACAAATTTGGTTTTGCTCGTAGGGGTTGTTTCCGTATGTTTTCCTGACCGTTTTAAAATCCAGAATGTTTCTGCTGATCCAGAATGATATCTTACAAATTAAATTATTTTCTGATTTAAGACAAAGATACTTTATTTAAAGCGACAGTTCAGACACATTAAGAATTTCAATACTTAAATGACAAAAAGGGCAAACAAGATTTTTAGAGGATCTTTCCAAAATAACTTTATACATAGTTTATCCAAATGTCATAATACTAAGGACTATGCAGCTGATGACCAGCCATAAAACTAACTAAACAAAACTCTGAAAAGACGAGTGCATTTGAGTTTTTTTTTACAAGGTTGCAATCAATCGCTAGTACGCTTATTTTATATTTAATACAAACAAAAGTGTCATAAATCTTCATGAAGTAGATCAACAAACAAAAATACAACACATTCGTTTTGTTTACTCAAAATGATAGCCAACCAAAGAGACGTGATTAAACAGTTATGATAGAATGGATAAAAGAGACCCTTATTTTTGTATTTTAACTTTGTTCTTCAGATGGATAATATCCTTTATACAGCATATAATGCATCACTTTCCCACAAATTGATGTCCTTCACCAAGACTAGGTGTAAAACCGATCCTTTATAGGTGTCTAACCAACCATAGCTATATATGGCAAGGCACTGGCTCTTGGCAAATCAGTATTTAATTGATCTTAAATCAGAATTGCTGATTATTGAAAGTAGCAAGAAAACCCATGTAAAAATCCCAAATACATTGATCCTTTTGTGCTCATATAAGAAAATAAAAATAATCACAACTGAGCGTTTGCACAAACAGTCAGCACAAATCCTTCTAAACATTTAAACTGTTGTAGCGGGGGAGGGGGGGGCAATGAGGCGGAATCATACATGACGGATCCGAGAAAGTTAGAGATCACTGCTACCTATTCACAGTTTGTGATCACAGTGTAATCGTTCGCTACGTGGTTATATACATCAGCGATTATTATCATTCACTTTCTACAGACTGTGGGAGGGGCAGTGGATGATTGAATTGGCAAAACTCCGCTCCTTCAGGCCACCCGAACACGAGGCTCCTCCTCTATCTCCTGCCCCAGGCTGCTGTAGGTCACAGAGGGCTCCAGAGGTCCTACGTTGGGGGTGTCTGGAACGGGGTTTCCTGCGTTGCGGAACTGTTTGTAAACAAGCGGGTCCTGTGCCACGTAGGTCGAGGACGAGTAGTAGAGAACCAGCCCAAGCAAAATAATGAAGAAGGACAGTAGGTAGAGCCCTGAAAACTAAACAGACACAAACACCATGGTGAACACACTCCTGATGCCACAGTCTAACATGCATCATATATTTAATCTCCACAGGCACAAGAGAGATTCAAACAAATCCATAAAATGGCAAACCTGGATGTGATGAATTTGCCATTTTACGGATTTGTTTGAATTTATGAACACTTTTCGTATAATACATTAGGAGAGCAAAGTCCAGAACTGAACACTACCAGACTCCAGCATGCATTTTTAAAACTAGATCCTGTCCTATGCAGTTCTCAATGATAGTTCTATTTCAAGTGAAGAGCTGGAAATGGGTCACCTTAGGGTCACATCTAGTGCACTCTAGAGTACGGACACGTGGCATTCAGAAATGGAATCCCCAAGACAGAGTTATAACACCATTTCTGGGAATTAGCCTGGGTAATGAGGCCATGAAGCCATGGTATCAATCTGGAGGGACAGATCTGTCTCTCAGACACAGTCTGCTACGTCAAACTGAAAATAATTACTGTGCAGAACTCTGATCACAATAATAAATATTTATGTTGTGATTTGCCAGAGTAATACATGGAAGAACAAACAAAGAAATTTTCACCATATAACATACCTAATTCAACAGGTGTGAGTCCCGAATCACAGCTCCAATAATATATAAACAGAATTTATGTTCATTCTGCATTTATTTTATTTTTATTTTTTTACCTCAGAGTAAATGAGTCACGAGCTGCCTGACGAAGCTATCAGATCTCTGTGTAGTTAGACTGTGTCAGTTAGACTGATTCAGGGCTACCCTGTCTTGGACACAGGCAGCCCCTCTGTTGAGCCTGATGGGTCACTGCAAGCACATCAGCATCCCAAGCACAAATTTCCAAAAAACACATACACTCTGAAATGCGAATGACCAATGCTGAAGGAATTCTTAATTGCACCGATCACTTATACTGTTGGTACTCTTAAATTTTGCACATGACTGGTCTGAGAATTCAATCATTTATCTTGCATTAAGAAACCAGGGAATTCTACATTTTGTCTCTAAAATAAAATGACAGGCAGTCATTTTGTTGTTCTTCCTCGTAGGACTGGCATGGGCATCTTGCATTATTTTAAGAAGACTGTTGAATCCGCTTTCTTGGTTATAATGAATAAAGCACCCAGTAAACACCATCACCATAGGCTTAGGCAGAGACGTCAGCAGGTCAGTGTGAATCAGTCTGAAATGGCTTTGTGGTGAGGAGATAACCAAGCTCAGAACGACATTTCCAGTGGCCGCAGCACGACAATATCTTGCCCGCAGTGTCTCAATTTAACTTGCACTGAAGTAAACACTTAGAGCCATATGAATGTAGACCGCAGTAAACAAATTAGGCAAATGGCTCTGTCAAGCCTTTTATTAACACACGCGCTAACAGGCCCGGACCCAGGAACTGTAGCTGCAGCGTGAATATATGAGACAGGCAACATGCAATAACTAGTGAAGAAGAATATTTTACACTTAAGCTATCGAGGTGTCAGGATGCTAATTCACATTTATCAACTGGTGCTAGACTCCAGCACAACTATGATAAAATGTCGTCTATTTTAAGCCAGAGCAATTTCGGCCTTACTTCCGATACAAAAAGGCTTTAAGGAGAAAGGACGTGTAACCATTCTGAATAAGGCATATGGATATGAATATGGACCGTAAAAATGTCTCATCATCAATCATACTGCAATTTTGAAGGTTTCCTGCATCTCATTTTTCAGGAGAAAACTTTCTTCATAAGATGAGGAGATATTACAGCAGGAGGCTCAGAAATGGTTGCATGTTTATAAAGGCATAGATTGTATTGCTTGGGCCTATCCGAGCTCCCTAGTGGTTTAAGATCAGATGAATTGAATTGTGGAGGTTTTTGGTTTCACTCTGAGTGAAGTTAAGTAGTTGCTCCTTTATTATATGTAGTCAACTGTACTTGGTTGGACACAATCCACACCTGCTTTTATTTGAAGCTGCTGGATGGTATGATGCTACGAATCTTGACTCGAATTCTGTTATGTCCCATGGGCTCTGGATTTGATCTGGGATCAAAGGCAGTGGCTCTGAACCCAATCCTTGGACCAAGCGCCACACGTCACATTTCTGCTGTGTTCCAGCTCCAAAGATGCCTGAACCAAGTCACTAAGAACACCACGTACCGGCAGTTGGAATGGAGCAAAAACGTGGACCGTCCGGTGGACCCAGAGGAACGCGCTGAGATACAGTGTAAGTAAATGGTGCCGTTTTATGCGTGTGCATTTATGTACAGCAAGTATCAAGGCAAATCTATTTGTACAGATATTTTCATTCACTGTGGCAATTCAAAGTGCTTTATAAAAAGAGAAAAAGTCCATAAAGCAATTAGTTTAGATATAAAACGTAATAATAAACTCACGCTGAATTGTTTGAAATAGCAACTAAAATAAATAATGAAGTAACAGAATAAATTACTGCCAGATATAGAGCGAGGGCTCAACTATATGCACATGAGAATAGAAATGCTTTTAACCTGGATTTAAGGCTACATTTGGGTCACATCTAAGTTCAACTGGGAGTTTCTTCCAGTCATGTGTAGCATAAAAGCTAAATGCTACTTCAACATGTTTGGTTTAATTCCAGGCTTTCCAAGCCTCCTCACGTGCTTGGATCTGAGAGACCTACTGGGAAGTATCCTAATCCATTTAGTGATTTATAGACTGGTCAGTTCTATAACTAACTGGAAACTAGATATGGATTTTGATATGATTGTGTCTTCTGCCAAAACGTCTATTTTGTGTTTATGTAACTAAAGTAAATTCTGTCTCATTTTATTTGTGTTCAGCATAGAGTGTGTCTAGCAGGCTGTAATTATCCAGTGAGAAAGCCAGGTATACGTCCAGATCATCTGCATCACTTTTGTGCTATAGAATTTGGTCTAATGAGACCATAATCGGATTGAAAAAATAGGACCCAGAACTGATCCCTTGAGGGATTCTGCATGATTCTGTAATACTGAGCAAATGGATGTAGGACACAAACCAAAAAAAAAACTGAGAAGAGAGACGTTTATTTGGACCGAATCCATAATGGTAAACATGTGGAGGGTCCAGGGTCATAAAGCCAGCAGGGTTAGACAGAGAAACCCTGCTGGCTACATGATTAACAAAGGAATACATGATTTACAAAGGAACAGAAACGGAAGGCTGAAAAGACAAACAAGCAGGGACCTAGAATAAATGTGAAAAACAGAGAAATAAACAAGGATAATAAGAACAGGGAAGCCTGAACATATAACGCTGTAAGTAGGCCAGAACACAGAGAAAGAACATAGTACAGTGACCAGCCACTCAAACAACGGCAAGACAGGTTTTAAATGGACAGACTAACGACGGCAAGTAAGACAGCTGGGAAGAATCAAGGCGGGGCAAAATGACACGGCAAAAACAAAAGAGAAACAAAGAACACGTGGCAGGCGTCACCATGGGAACCAGAGGAGGGGCAGTCGTGACAGATAAAGCTATCCTGACAAATCTAATCCTGACAAAGTAACACTACAGTTAATCCGGATAAAGCAAGCCTAAAGATAAACCCTAAAAAGACTAACCCTGGCTTGCATTTAGCCACATTTAATTTTTTTTTTTTTTATCTTTTATTTTTTTCTAGTAGAGCTGGAGGTATATAACGCACCTTAAAGATAAATCTTAAAAACAGGCAATTCAAGTTCACAAACCATGAAAAGAAAAAAAAAACACACACTGGCATTGTACCTGAGATTTCTATATTGGTTTGATTTGTCTTTTACTACTGAATCCCATATATCCCCATTCCTACGTGTCTCACAAATATAATAATGTGAATAATCGGTGCTTATTGCTGTTTGGTTTTGTGCTTATATGTTCATTTTGTAATTCTTTCTAAGTATCAGCATTGATTCCTATATCTTGAAGTTCAGTAGTATTTGTAGACCTAATTGTACCTATATGTACTGGGTAGGTTGCCTTCTCTGAGTAGATGACCAAGCACTTTTGTAATTAATTCTGGAGCACCTGCTAAACGCTAAATGTAACTGTAATGAGCAGTTTCTGTTTCTCTCCACACTCTCCTTTTTTTTTTTTTTACCTTACTATCTAGAAAAATCCCAATACCTTTAGCTCCCTTGTGCATGAGTTAATGAAGTGAAATGAACAGTATGTACTTTGAATTCACAGTCACTGTTGAATTTTTTATCCAGTGTACTAGCATACATTGCCAAAATAATGCTGAGTCATATTCCCAGTAGTTACACACCATGCTGAATATCCATATGGTCTCTTTATCTATGTCTTCACAACACATACATTCATTATTAGAAATGTCAATACTCCGTCTACATCTAGGAAGTGCTCATTTTCTACAAGTAATTGCCAGCCTTGAAGACCAACATAAATATAATGACCTCCAAAGATCTTTGTTTAGGGAAATGAATTATAATTAGAAGGTTATTTGGCTAGGAGGCTGGTATTTATGATCTGTGCTGAAGTGCCACTGTTGAAGAATTAGTCCAGAAATAGACATTTCACCCTCTCAGTACACAGTATGGTTATTACTGTCAGAGAGTCATTCACATAGTCATTATGAGGAGGCCACAGTGTGAGCCGAACAGGATAGAGGCTGTTGCCTTGTTAACAGCATGTTCTGTGCTAATGTTTAGACGATGACTGATATATGTTCAAACCGAAATGTTCGTAGACAAGAAATGTTCATTCTTTTAAACCTTAACATTTTGATGCCATAAGGCCAAGTCTTTTTAAATTGTATTTTTGTAATTTTCTGTCAATTTCAGTAACAATGGCGAATGCGTGGAGAATGTTTTTTTTTGAACGCCCAGTCTGGCCCTGGTGGCTACAGGCACAGAGCTGATGTAGCAATCATGGGCTGTAGGGGCCCTAGTCAGGAGGGTAAAGACACTCACACTCCAGACCCAAGATGCTTGTACATGTATTCATCATTCCTCGTTAGTCTGCTATTCTGCTACTTTCTATGTAAAACGTAAATGCATATTCATGACTTCCTAGCTTGGTGTGGCGTTGATATCAACCACAATATTTACATCTTTCAATCACAGATGGTGGTTTACACTCGATGACAGGATGAAACATTCGGTTAGGTCATAAACTAATGGGAAGACCTTTCAAACCAAGCCAAGCAAAAGCATTATAGGTTACATGAATATTTATTTACCTGCAGATGTCAGTGAAGCTTCAGAAGCTCCATCCTTGCTTGGTGCTCCCACACAATTTGTGTGTGTTGGGGGTGGCATTCTCTGTGGTATGCTAATTACAAACCAGCACAGACTACTGCAGTGCCATTTCAACTCAACTCTACAGTGAACAAAACTCAATAACCTGCCCGTCCTGTTGCTGTCAGTGAATTCAGTGGTACTGCAGGATCCTGCTGGACACAGTGCAGCTCAAAATGAATAGTTCATTTTTTATCATGTCTATGGACTGCTAAACCACTAATCTTAAGTCAAATTGAGTTCACTAAAGTCTAATTATGAAAAATCTTCTATTAGCTACAGCTTACTAATAGAAATACAAAAGCACACACCCCGATGTGTACTTTAAAACTAGAGAGAATGTTTAGCCTGTGGCAAATATGGCATATCCAGTATATGAACATGACAAGGTCTGATTATCAAGCACTCTTGGACCAAGACTCAGTTAAAAGAGCCCAAATGAAGAGTGGCTGGCCTGCTCCTCCTTCCAATACAGGCATGACTTCAGGCCAACAATGTCAACAATATACTGTAGATGTATGGAGAACAGACTAATTATATTTGGAATAGGCTTTGCCATTCAGACCATTTTCAGAGAGCAACTGATCCTCCATGAATTGAAACAGATGAGCTCGTATTTCAGATGGCCGTTGTTGCACAGATATAATCTCCAGCCTGTATGTGCCAGGCAAGATCTTTTCCTAAGAGCCACAGAGTGCAAGTGTATGAATTATTCCTAAGGTCTGGCATACTTCAGCTAAACAGACACAATTACTTTATGTCTGTGCATAGTGACAAAAAGTGTTTCAGATTAACATGAGGCAACAAATCCTGAGAAGTTAGGAACAACAACAACAAAAACCTTAAGGGCTGTTCATTTATCAACTTTTTGCCACCACATCCATACTCATTGTGATAAAAAAAAATACGAATCTATTAATCTTAAAATAATAAGGTTCCAGTAATGAAGCTTCAGTAGATGGTACAGTTCAATGATGTGCTGTAAGCAGGTGTCTGCCTGGGCCGATGGACATGTGTCATTAGGTTTTGAAGCGCTTCACCTCAAATGATCGTCAATGAACCGGATGGATCAGGGCCATTGTTTAACTGAAAATATATCAGGAGCTAGTGAGGATCTATGCAAACTGTATGACTTTCCGGGGACTGGAGTCTGACGTCACAAGTCTATTCCACAAAAGCGCGGCAGATGTGGAGTGTACGAAAGAGATTAGCGCAAAGGTTTGTATAATCTCTCGGTTTTCTTGCCTGTAATCCCATCCGCAGAATCAACGGAGGATTTTCGGGAGGAGGTTCAAACACTGCAGTCATTGTTCTCTGTGACAAATGGTATTATTTTGTGCCTGTTTCAGCAGTAAGGATGGTATCCAGAGAATAGAAATTACTCTGTGGCCCTGACACTCGAAGTGGAAGAAGTGCTTTTTGAATTCTAGCGCTGCTGCTCAGGCCACACCCTCACAAACAGGCCACACCCTCACCAAAAGGTTGCACCATCAATACAGGACATGCTTTCAAAAGGCCCACCCTTCACAAACACTCTACAACCTGATAAACAGGCTCCAAACCTTAAAACACAGGGAGCAGATACAAATATACATAGATCTGTATTTATACACTCACCGGCCACTTCATTAACCATGCACATATTCAATTGCTCATTAACGCAAATATCTAATCAACCAATCTTGCAGTAACTATAACACTAAGTGCATTTTGACATGCAGATGTGGCCAAGTTGACCTGCTGAAGTTCAAACTGAGCATCAGAATAGGAAATAAAGATGCGACTTTGAACATGGCATAGATGTTGGTGCTGGACAGACTGGTCTGAGTATTTTACAAACTGCTGATCTACTGAAAACTAGGATCTATAGAAAATGATCTTAAAAGGAGATTATCCAGTGAGCTTCAGTTCTCTGGGCAGAATGGCCAGACTGGTTCACTTGGATAGAAAGTTACTATTGGTAACTCAAAAGATAACTCTTAACAACCAAGGTATGCAGAAGAACACGTCTGACTGCACAACGCATAAAACGCTGAAGCAGATGGGCTACAGGAGCAAAAGACCACACCAGGTATGACTTCTATCAGCTAAGAACAGGCAGGTGATGATGGTGGTGATGCTTTCTTGGCAGACTTTGGGTCCCTTAATACTAACTGTGCATTGTTTAAACACCTGAGTATTTCTACTGACCATTTCCATCCCTTTATGACCACACCATCTTCTGATGCCTACTTCCGGCAGGACAACGTGCCAATTCACACAAAGCTTAAATCATCTCAAACTGGTTTCCTGAACGTGACAATGAGTTCACCGTCCTCAAATGGCCTCCACAGTCACAAGATCTCAGGCCAATACAGCACCAAATCTACAGCAACTGGATGATGCCATCATGTAGATATGGACCAAAACCTCGGAGGAATGAGAGCCCAACCCACTCCTATAGCAAGGAATACAGAGTAAAGTGGTCGGCGATTGTATTTATATACATATATGAATTTATATTACATATAAACATATAATCATGTCTGTATATAAACAAATGGCAAAAAAACCCCACAAAGAACTGGGGAGGAATAGGCAAAATAAGAGCGGTCACAATCACACAATCACAAACACACGAGAGAGAGAGAGAGAGAGAGAGAGAGAGAGAGAGTGCAGAAAGAACAGCCTCACCTTGTACTGGAACAGGAAGAGACCACAGAAGAGGCTGTAGAGATCTGCGGTGAGCAGCGAGAGGTTCACCGCTGTGGCGCTGGTTCTTTTGATCACCACTGGCATGAAGCTGTACAGACCAAACATGCAGGCGCTGAAGCCGATGTAGAGTAGCCCTATAGGCAGACACAGAGCACACAATGTAGAGCAGCCCCATAGGCAGACACAGAGCACACAATGTAGAGCAGCCCTATAGACAGACACAGAACACACACACACACACACACACACACGTGTGCTTTACAGCCACTCCCAACAACCAATTACACTGACATGGGGTGTGTGTTTGTGTGTGTGTGAAGCATACAGTTAGATTAGTCTTTTCTCCTTCTCTATAGAAAGCTCTCAGGAATGTGTTGGTTTTAATGACATTTGGTTGGGTCTTGAAAGAGAAGAAAACCACGTTGTATGGTTGTTGCACCTAAGTCATCTCACGAGGAGGGAGAAATGAAAGTTGAAGGACAGAGGGTCCATTTCACAGACATGTTCATGAAGGACAAAGAGGTCATTTCACAGACATGCTCTCCTCAGCTTTCGTTCAGCACACATAATTGGATTGAGTGTCACCCAGTAATAAAATTTTCTGCCTGTGTTCTCAAGCCATTCATTTTTAAAATGTGTGTAAAGGTCTTTTTTTCCAGAGGATGAAGATACAAACAGAAGACACTAATTTGTTTGGAAACCAAAAGTACTTATCAGCCAGTCCACCACAGCAGTTCCTGATACAACAGTTACTTAGTTACTTAAATGCAGTAACTAGTAATTGCTAAAGTGTTATTTGCTTTTTTCATTTATTTGTCCATTTGGATTTTTTTATGCATGTTTTACCAGCTATGTTTCATACCGACCTAAAAATGAAATAATATTTACTTCAGGTGATTAAATGAAGGGAAATCCCCCTAAATGAAAATCCCCCTAAAACAAAACTCTAAGCTGAAGGCAATACTGCAAGACCAATTTTCTACAGCTTTTGAGAAACAGTTTTTGAAGTTCCATCTTTTTAAAGCTTTTAAAGCATCTTTTTCCAGCTTTTTAAACTCCACCAAGAACCTTGGGGAGGATGTCAATGGTTTATTTCCATGATGTTGTTCTGTTTATTATGACGATCTCAAATTTTGAAGCAAGTTGACCTGGATATGCAGTATAATAACCACACCACGGATCACCATTAACAGATTCAACAGAAGATCATACGGGAGAAATGTCATGGTGCTCGTGTGTGTTTGCACACAGACAGTTCTGTAAGAGCCCGGTCCCAGAAAATGCAGAGCAGAAGACTTAATGAAGAAGACCTCATTTAAATGATTCATGTACTGCCATATCTGGACAAGCGGGGAAAAAAAACACTGAAACCTCGCCGAGTTCAGCTCACAACTTAAACTACGCTGTATCTGCAGAGAAGGTTTTAACCGCGCTGTATGTGCATCTGCTAAGGAGACAGGACGCCCATTTGAATATCATAAATATTCAGGATTTTATAATTAGTTGGTGCTAATGACTACAAATACAGACACATTCCAGGGCGCTGTCTGTGAGAGCGGCATTAACTCTTATGATTAAGAGTATATGTGTGGAATGGTTTTCTCTCCAACAGTGACACTGAGAGGCTACACATGGGTTGAGATACGACACTTCAGTGAGTAAACATTCTCCTGGATGACCTGAAGGTGAGTTTTTTTTTTTTTCTTCTCCAACTTACCTGCAACCACCTCCTTTCCCCCTCACTGCAGGCCAGGGCTTTATTGAGCGTCAACTAATGTGCATCCAGGTTACGGTGCCCTTATGGGGCAGTTTTTCACTGATCATTCATGTATCTAATCTTTCTCTGTTATACTTGCACACACAAAAGAAAACATTGTGAACTTTAAGCTTCTCAGAAGGTGTCTTTCTTCACCATCAGCAAAGAAGGAAATACTATCACTGGTGTGAACTGAAGGATCAAGTCCTCATTATTTTTCTAGGGCAGCCCAGTCTTGGCTGGTGACATCTTTTCTTCTGGCACATGGCACATCACACTTGTGATGGCAGTGACAGTTGAAGACAACCCCCAACCACCCCCACCCACCCCGAGCCACTCCAGACTGACTGTTGTCCCCGTGACAAGCCTGTCTCCTCCTAGAGGCGGCCCACATGCCTTTAGCGTGGTCCAGGACCCTGCTCTAAAACCACACCACGGAACCGTCACCCAAGGCAGGGCGTGAACTCCTCGACCTGGCTAACTGGGAAAGGGACTTCAGCTTTGCCAGCCCCATCCTGAGCCTCAGTTAACCACCATCTATCACCGTTAGCTGTTGTACCCTGGTGAGGAGCTGAACAGAAATGGGGTGTGTGGGCCACCGTACACGATGTTGTCGGGGTTTTTTGCATACTCTTACAGTATGGAGAGGTCAGACAGGACATTAATTCTGAGTTCCAGTTTCCCTTGTGCCTCCTCATAGCCTGCCTACACAAGCACAGTAGTTCCATGTGACTGTTAGATGTGTGCACGGTTCGGGTGTGCAGAACAGAGCAGAAAAGGCAACCACTCCGTCCCTCAACAGTACACCCTTCTACACACAGGCAAATACTATCTTTTAATTATTCCCACCCCCCCTTATGGCCCCTTGTGAAAATCGGTGGCTTACCTATCTGCCAGTCCCAGTGTACTTTCAGCAGCTCCTTGTGCTCCATGATGGCTCTGGAAAAAACAGACAAAGGAAAGTGCTTGTCAGCCGCAGAGCGAAACTCAGCAGAGTGGAGGCGAAAAAGCCAGAACGCCCAGAGACCAAAAAATAGCATGGACTCAGGAGCAGCCCTGGCAACACGCTTCACTCTGACAGGCAGGTCATGTCTGTTACGGTGTGCGGGGTGACCCATCGTCGTGTGCGAGCGGAACATTCCGGGCTATTCCGCGAGACAGTTCGGCCTGCCGCAGAGGGCCTCCGCGCTAGCTCCGTGCTCCGCGTGCAATTACGACAGCGCGAGAAACAATTCGTGCCGGCATCGCAGGCTCTCCGGAGGGGCATCGCGGGCCTGAGCCAGCCATACGTTGCCAAGGTTACGCCGTGATCAGCTAGCAGTGGCAGAAAGAGCAGTGGAAAGGGGAGGTGATGGGTGGGGGTGTAGTGTTGG
>JAOYMR010000017.1:18605266-18618139 GCA_025802075.1 Tenebrosternarchus preto | reverse complement strand
CCTGGGAACACTAACTGCCGTTATGATAACACCTACACTTTCTGCACTAAAACACCATTTACTGCCCAAGCCGTGACCGTTCATCAGCTTAAGAAATACGGTTTCATCTTTGCTGCGGCGAAACAGGCAGGTGACGTAACCAACACCCAGAGCATGAAGGCTGGACCTTCTATTAAGAGGCCATTGCTGAATTTAAAACCAACTGCTGCCATGACAGGCCATTGCGTATTTTGCACTGACAATGAAACACGTCAAAGAACTCAGGCCAAGCTTAGATATACGTTATTGATCATCTGTCTGCCTCACAATATTACCTGACAACCTGAAAATATAAGAATCAGTTGAGAACTAATAACTAGGTCAATTAAGTAACGAACTGAAATTTGTTAATTAGGAGTTATATTACTGCAACTGAAGTAACTGGTACTTTGAGTGAGATAACTGATTCTTGTACAAAGGTATGTGAGACCATTAGCCCAGGCAGGTTCTCTGGTGGTACTGGTGGACTGGTCTTCAGCTCAAGCCACAGGGTTGCAGTGGGGTTTCGTGTGGTTTCAGAGGGACGTTTCTGTGCACAAAAAGATCTCTAGGTCTTTGATGGAGTTCAAGACGAGATCCTAACAATATTCCTAACAATATACATCCATGCAAAACAATATGAGTGTTAATTATATAGTTCAGTAAATGGCATAATGTATATACAATTCTATATGTACTGTATATACATATATACAATGTACTCATAAGCGGTGGGAAATCATAAACCATGTGCAATGCAAAAAACAAAGACACTGGCCTACAAAGTACCTGTAACTCATAACACAAGATATCTCACAAGATATCTCAAGATATCTCACAAGATATCTCACAAGAAAATGAGCAGTGGCTCATGACTGGCTTACCAAACCAGCGCTGAAATAGAGTGGACCCCACCTAACCCCACCTGTTTTCCCATCTTACTCTCTCTCTCATACACACACACACACACAAACACGCAGACACACACGCACAGATATGTGGATGTAACAACGAAAAAAAGTTCGACAATTTTCCCCAATCTGATTAAATTCAGCAGGAAGTGAATGACTGCCAGGAGCCTGATGGAATTACTTCTGAAGAAATCTTACTTTCTCCTAGAACCTGACACATGAACTGCATTATATGGTAGCCTGTAGTTCAAGTCAAAACATGAACACAAAATATATCACACACTGAAAAATACCTAACATTACTCTTCTGTTGCATCATACATCTCAAACATCTCAAGATGCGCTGAGCTCACCACTTATTTCAGACTCCTGCAGGACGCAGTGTCCTAAAATAATCAATCTTCTGTGCTCATTTCACAGAAAAACCAGGAAACAAACAGACCTCTATAAAAATCTATTGCACGAACTTCAGAAATCAGTCTACCATGGCTGTAGTTATCAGCCAGACAAATCCAGTCCAGAGCAGACACTGAAGACAGGCTAAGATGCCGTTATTCTGAGAGACCTCTGAGCTCGGAGAAAACAACTGTGCCGACAGAATCCACACCGTTATCCCGGACTGAATTGCTGAGATTATTTCTTTAGCAAAATCCTAACTTGAATTTAAGTTTAAGATTTGGTAAGCAAACCACTGACAGCTAAACTTGAAGGTAGGTGGAGACTAAATCACATTCTGTTGTACTTTTATGTACTATTATTACCCAGCAAGGTCACAAAATGGACAATTAAGCGATACCATATAAGCAATGTTATTCTTAACAGCAGTAGCAGTGTTTTCTTTACCGCAAGTTTAACATTAGTACTCAGCAGCAGCACTCATTTGTAGTACCCAGGGGGATGTCTGGAATATTCTGTGCAAATAGATGCTGGATTCTGTTTTCCATGACGAAAGTTCTTTGGTTATTAAACATTCACAGTCGCTGAGCGATATTTACAGTCTGTCCGTGGGTTGATTAGTGAGAATTTTTTTATAACGGTCGGGGCCTATTTAAACGTAGTTTAAAATTTAATTCACAGCCCGTTGATCTCGAATCACAGCACGCTGAGGGCAGCCAACACGTTCCCCCCTGACAGGGCGGGAAGCACATCCAACAAACTTGCTCTGGCCCAGGGACTGTCTTGGTCCGAGCTCATTTCCAGTTTATAATCTGACCGTTTAGCTACTGCAGGCTTTTCAGTTCATGTGTCAGGAATAAATCAATGCCAGGAATATCACTTCAAAATGACTGATTAAGCAGCTGAAAGCAAGCACAGCGGGAGAGCAACCAATAATTGGATAAACATCCTGCGTCGCTGAGATGATGTATCAAAGGGAAATTGATCGGCAAATTACCAGCTGTTGCTTTTCTCTTATGGCTGAAGAGCAAATGTCAACGCATGAATGAAGCTTTTTCCCGCCTGCCGTGTGTAGTGAAGCACAATGAGCGAACACACAACCCCCGCCAACGGATCGATAATCAGATTGGAGCTCCAGCTCGCTCAGTGGGAGTGGTTCGGGCGAAAAGACGACGCCGTTCTGGCGGTCGCCCACTCGATCTACTTCCCGCTCGCAGCCTCCGTTTTCGGCTTTTCTGTGATTTTCCCGGTTATCGCTACACAGCGTTTTTTCCCGCAGGACGGGCTCCAACTGGCAGGCCGCGAGTTGGCGCGGACAGATGACCAGGCTCAGTTTGTTTTTCAGTTCTAAAACAATAGGGGAGAGAACCATATGCTGGTCAGCTATTGTCCTGTTGGCAAGGGACTGCCCTCAGCATGGCTGCCTTCACCCTGCTTATGAACAGATGGGAACTTGAGACACCACCCCATATCCGACTTACAGCACACAGACATTTCCCTTATGTGCCTGGATGAATCGCCAAAAGCGAGATGGCTGCATTGCCGAACGGGCATCCATAAATAAACAAGAGCCGATGTGGTAATAGGTCTGAAAAGCAGAATAGCTGTGCTCCCTTTTACAAAAAAAAAAAATATTTGAAAAAAGTGGATGGATCTAAAGGGCAGTGTAATAGCATATGATACCAAGCAAACGCTGATATATGACACATATTGAATATCCCATATGATAATGTGATATATATTGGTTGGCCCTATTCTAAATGTGTTTTTGAAATACAGTAAGCCACCATAAAAATGGCTATAAACATTGCACATTTGCATACTTATCTGAGAGCTTTTCCAGCAGACATGTCAGCTGACTTAAAGCTTTTTAGCTTTAATTAAAAGCTGTATGATGTGGCTGTAACATCTCCTCTGATTAGCGAAGTGCAGTTTTTTCTTAATTGCCATAAAGTTGGATTTAATACCACCAGGCTTGCCAGAAAGCCTTTGCCTAAAACACACCTACAAGGCAAGGCATTAGCCCAGTGTAATTAATAACTGGCTGCACACATTAGTATGAGACATCACGTTTCATCACTTCCAGCTCTCAGTGATGCACTTAGGACAGTTTTCAAGCAGAACCCATTTTGCTCCTCCCAAGTCCCTCCTCTCTGCACTGACCCCAATTCTCCAGCAAAGCAAGGTGTACAAAGGGAGGCGGGATTGGGGGAGGGACTCTCCGCGCTGTTGGCAGGAGGAGGCGGAGCACCAGTCTGGTGGGCCGGGGCAGTCAGGGTTGTGGCGCTCATTGCTGCCTGCATAGACAACAACCTCAGAGCTTCTGCTGTCATAGGGTGAGCGGGTTTGTGTGTGTGTTTGTGTGTGTGTGCATGCATGTTTGTGTTTGTGTGACATTGTTGGGGGTGTAAGGATATCACATGCTGCCTGCTTTGAGGAGCATGTGGCTGTGTTTACAGCTTTCCTCAGTCACTGGACAAAGACAAAGGAGAGGAGCTTTAAAAGGAGAGGAGCTTGCCTGCTTTGAAACAATGAATACACTCTGTCTGGTTAAACCAAGTTTACAGGCTACAAAACCAAAGTTTAGTCCAAATAAACATAAAAGACAGCCATCCAAAATTGTGCCAAACAATAAGAGAAATGCTTGAATTTCTGAACTTTGGTGATGAGTGAATAATATGATAAAAGTTTTATCAACAGTTTGGTAACTGGTGACATGGTCAAACTGTAAAACTACACATAAAAACAAATGAAATTATCATGTCAAATAAAACATTTCTCTCACAAATTTCTAACAGATATTATATCTTTAGAAGAAGAATATTTATTGAATTCCATAAACTATTTTGGCTATATTGGCTTTTTGTGCATTCGATTAATTAAAGCTAATTCAGAAGAAACATAAAGACGGCTATATATAATAATAATTATACTTGCATGACATTTCAAGTAGCATGGCTTAAGTTGTCAAGGAAAAAAAAATATTCAACTTTGTAGCAAGTGAAGTTAGTGTTATGGACATTAGTCAATTCAAAATTTTATTTCAGTCTAGATCTTTTAAAATACTCATCATTTTATGAATTATGGATTTTCTCTTATCAGTTCCCATTCTGCTGAAAGTATGACAGTTATTGGCTGATTAGGGACATTTATTTCTACTTGTGTATTGTTCTAGTAAAATATCTACAAATCATTGCCATTTATAGTAGGCACATCATCATATTCATCATATTTTCAAAATGTATTTGTACTGTGTCATATACTGGTGACATAACATGTTTCCTAAAAATGTGTTGTTGACATCATTTGCATTCTGACCAAAGTTCTTAGCAAAGATGTCCAGCTTCAGTAAAGATGTTCTTCAAATGGCCTGTTCCTGGTCATTTGTCTGCTCAGAACTGCCTGAATGCTTTTAACAGACTGAGGTAGCCATCAGAAGACCATTCTGGTGATTGAAGAGACGTTTACAGCCGCATGAAGCAATAAGGAAGATGCTCAACCTGCTCTACTAGCATAGGCTTTCCATTTTTTTTCCATTCATAATTAAAAAAAAAACCCTCTTCAGTTTCATTGCGTTTGCTATGGTTTAACAATTTAGCACCATTTGGTCACAGAAACTACCACCTCCATTTCTGAACCAGAGACAAACATCTGCTAGCTCAAAATGGAAGCCAGATATGACTTGCTGACCCACTGGGTTTGTCTGATGGAGCTCCACTCAGAAGGTTGCCCTCACCGCCTCACAGACCCACTGGGTTTGTCTGATGGAGCTCCACTCAGAAGGTTGCCCTCACTGCCTCACTGACACACATCGTGATGGAAGCTCATGGTGTTCAGGATGAAAAACCTCTGCAACAATCTAACTTTTGAGGTTGAAACTTTTTAAACGTTGAGCTCCATTTACTTGACTTCACCCAGATTCACAAAAAGGAAACCTCTTTAAATATAATTACGGTTAAACAGTTTGTCTGCTCTTCTGACAGTTTTAGATGTGATTCCCCACATGGACCTGGCTGATGCTCACTCACTCACTCACTCACACATAGCCGAATGAAATCCCCCCCCTGCCTCAGTGGTTTAGCATTCTAGATGTAGAGTCAGTAGAAGGAGAGAGAAGGAAGGGATGGGGGCAAAACCGCATGAGAGAGAACAGAAGTGAAGAAATATATAGGTATGTTTATAGGAAGTTAGTTGTGGGAGAGGAGGTTCACGATCGTCCTATCAGAGTTCAGAAACAGCATAACTTCATTTTGTGTAGAACTTGTCCTTACCTTGCCTCACTGCCAGCGTTGTGGTGTACACCAGGAAGAGCAGGATGTAGTTGAGAAAGCTCTGGAACACTGGGGTGTTGGCATGGTAATCGGTTGCCAGGTACTTGCTGGTCAGGCCAATTCCACAGATGAGAAGCGACAGCACCTGGCCCAGCGCCAAGGTGAGGAGGAGCTCTCTGGGCAGGGGAGAGTACACAGCCATTAGCCCATACATACAGCACATGACACACCATGACCCCAGCAGAAAACAAACAGCATCCATATGCTTTCAGCAGCTTCTCCTGTATGCGTTAATGTTTTTATTCATGTTTTCAGATATTTCTTTTCTTTTTTTTTTTTTTTTTTTTTTACTGTGGCTGTCTTACTAAGTACCATCAAGAGGGACAATATACAACACAGCAGGATAATAAACAAGCAGCTTTTTGAGCAGTGTGTGGCTGAAGAGGGAGAGCTAATGCCACTGAAAGGCCTGACATTAAATTACACAATCAGTAAAGGTTCTACATTGCAAATCAATAAACTTAATATATAATGTTACTCTGGTTAGGATATAAATGCTATATATATGTATGTATTCTCTAAAGTACTATTGCTAATCATTGCAAGTAGTTTCAAGGCACAGTGCTGAGTCTGTTAGCAGCTCTCAACCACATGGTTCTTTCAAACACCACTCCCATATCCAACAACCCCATGACCTCATAATCTTCTCTTGAGCTGTCAGGCAGAACGCATCCTGTCAGACTTTATATTTGGGTCAGCATGGGTAAACACTCGCTTAATGCCATTGTGATAAGCAGCCTAGTTTCCTCCCTCATATCTACAGCTGGGCACAGAGAATGATCTTCTTCAGACCAGCCGTTGGACTATAACCGGTTATTGCTGTGAGTGCTGGGGTCAGGGGAGACTGGCTGATTCACCCCACTAAGAGAATGTGTGTGTGTGTGTGTGTGTGTGTGCATGTGTGTGTGTATGTGCGCAAATGAAAGTGGTCGATGCAGGCAACAGGCATCAAAAGGGAAAGCAGTGACCAGGAAGTGGGCGGAGAGATGAGCTGTCAGTCAAGCAAGACCCTAGGGACCCTCTTCCCAAGCTCACAAACCCAATGCTCCACACTGCAACACACATGACCTCCGACACACACACACGCAAATCACACACACATATCATACATAAAGCGAAGACACGTTATATATGAAGTGTTTCATCTGAAGAGGGAAAAAAAAAGGAGAGAGAGAGAGAGAGAGAGAGAGAGTATATAAACAGCAGATTCTGGTGTCACCTTTTGGGCAGAATCCTTCTACAATTACATAAACCAAATCTGAACAGGGGGGGAATTCGGAGAGCTCCTATTGATATATTTGGGTAAAACAAAAAAATATTTTCAAGTATAGCCTACTTTAAGCAGAAAAGCAGATCTCTGCGTTTTTTTAATTATCAGCTGACTGCGCCAAGAGCTTGTAAAGGCATTCCTGAAATGACTGAAAACCTACAATAAAGGATGCAGGTCCAGTGCTGCAGTATTGAACGTCAACCTCACAGTTCAAACCCTGCCTACCCACACAAATGAAATAAACAAATAAAAAACCATAGCCCTGAAATATGTAAGTAACGCAGTACGCTGAAGCTTCCATAGTTAGAGACTAATTGAAGCCCTATTAGTTTTCTAGCTCTCTGCTGGTTTAGGTGGTAATTGAGTAATGGTCATTTCCTCGATAACAGCATTACCAAGATGAGGTAGATACCCTACAGTACCAAAACCTCTCTCCCTCAGGCTTCCACGAGAGGCTTATTTTCTCATTTTCTCACAGAGGCGTTTAATTACAGGCGTGTGCTGCGAACATCGACGTATGCAAGACGTGAAGGTGCTTACCTCAATCCCCTTACCCATGGGTGACGGCAAACAAACAATAGCATGGGAGAACAAAGGACTAGGAGTTGTGTGGGAGTGTGTCCTTGCAAACTGGACCTTCCTTCAGGTTCAGTGATGAAAGGAGAAGTCATATCAATACCCACTACGTCTAACGGCACGAGAAAGTAACGTAGGGCCGGGGAGGAATGAAACCGAGACGTCAGGCATTACATGTAATATGTTCTTTATGATCGTCGGAAGGCACTGTATGTTTTTTGTATCGTGGGTTGAAGACCAGGTGCACATATGAAGCATCAGTAGCCTTGGCGATTATATACCCAGCTCGTACCGCTGTAGTGGATTTTACAGTTCTCGCTGAGTTAGCCACCAAAAGAATTCCATGCCCTCACTCCAGTCTCATGCCCCGTGTCCAAAACCTTCTTCCAAGCCGCATCCTCCAAAGACATGCGCCTCTAGCACTTAGCTTTCCTTTCTATATGTCATATACACGTGCAAAAATATAACTGACAGAAAGGACGTTTTTATTACATTCAGTTAATTACATTGTTAGTTATTACATTGTATAATTAGATTGTGTTCTTACATTGTGTTATTATTTCATTGCATCATTTCATAATGTCGTGTTGTTACCTTTATTACATTGTTATTACAATGTTATTACACAGCCTTGGTGTTTCTGCTAGGATATATATGGCCATATGTGGCTAGACTTAAAGTGTGTGCAACATCATTATCCTCTGCATGGCTGACTTGCTTTTAAATACAAGAGCAGTTCAGTGTCTGCTGCTCGCTCCTCACAGTGAACAGTGGAGCTGAAAGGAGATGGCTCTGACTGAAAGTGTCAGCAGCTGAAGTGTTTGGAAAAGTGCTGTGTCATTATGGGATTGTGCGTGGTGCCAGGATCAGTTTCGTGTGGTTCTCCTCAACAATCCAGGTTAAAACATAAAACATTAAGGCCGTATTCTGTATTAACTTTTCAGTCACATGATTCCTTTGGAACAGGGAAAATTTTAAATGGGGCACATGCCGTATTAAATGGTGTCCTTTAAAAAAGTATTTAATATTTTCTGGCAATGTTTCTTTCCAACTGAGGTTTTGTTAGTCTGTGGAAACTATATATTGCGACAACATATCTGATGCTTTTTCTGCATCTTGGAAAGGTCTAAGTCCACAGCCACGGTCTTATTGTCCAACACTAAAAGGTAGGTAAAAAATTTGCATTTAGATAGAAACCAATTTGCTCTTCTCTGAAGCAATTATGGTTAAGAGGAAATACATACACATTTCTCTTTTCTCTTGCTGGTTGACATTGCCCAGAGAAGTAATAACTAGCTAAAGGGTTAAAGGAATTTGGATTATAGCTACTGTGATTTTTTTTTTCTATTACAGAAAGGAAAATGGTTGAGGGACAAATTTTATAACAAACACAATATATTCAGCAGAACTTTTGCATACCAGATAACCTTCCCACAATAGAAACAACAACTAAGACACAAATAATCCATTCAGAGCAAGGCACTTTACACAATCCCGTCATGTAACCATCGCCTTAGTGATTTGGAATACCCAGCAAGCGACATTTGCAGGATATAGCTTGATTCTTGCAATATATTTACTGCATAAATTCATAGATCTGTATGTTGCTTGTATTTACAGTAAAAGATATCAAGGGATCTTGGGTTCTTGGCTGTTGTATTAAGCCCAGACAGACTGCAAGAAACAACCCAGACTGCACTTGAGAGTCTTGCCTCCAGCCTTTTTTGACTCTGAGTTAATAAACAATTTAAAATGACCAGAAGTGTGGCACCATATGTAACGTTCCTCTGTTATGGTTCCAATTACTCGGGTTTAGGATCAAGCCCATCTGTGCTATGTGCTGTCTGTGTCAGCTGTCTACATTCTCTCTGGAAGGGAAAGAAGTCCAGTGCCATTCCAGCTAGAAAGTAGCCAGAAAAAAAGATAATCCTTCATATATGATACACTCCTAATCTACATTCACCTGCCATTTTATAAGATCTGTCTTAATTTTTCATGGCACAAGGTGCTGGAAATATTCCTCAGAGATTTTCTTCAGTATTAACATGATAGCATCATACAGTTGCTGCAGATTTGTAAGCTGCACACCCATGATGAAAATCTCCCATTCCACTTTGTGCCAAAGCTGCTCCATTGGACTGAAGGTCTGGGTGACTGTGAAGGCCATGTGAGTACAGTGAACTCATTGACATGTTCAGAAAGCCAGTTTGAGATGATTTAAGCTTTGTGACCTGGCACATTATACTGCTGGAAGTAGCCATCAGAAGCAATAGTCAAGCAGACTGAGGCTTTTAGTGGTTGAGTTACTTTTGCCAGCTCGAACCAGTCTATTCTCTTCTGTCCTCTGGCATCAACAAGGAATCTTCACCCAGAGAACCTACTGGATATTTTCTTTTTCAGACCATATTCTCTGTAAACTGTAGAGATGGGTGAGCATGGAAACCCCAGTAGACCAGCAGTTTCTGAAATACTCAGACCACCCCATCCACAGCAGCTACAACAACCGTACCACATTCAAAGTCCCTTAAATCACATTTCTTCCTCCCCAAACTGATGCTTTTTATTTGAACTCATTTTGAACTCATTGCTTAAATGATTTGAGTTGCTGCCATATGATTGGTTGATTAGATATTTGTGTTATCGAGTTTAAAAGATGCACTTAATAAAGTGGCCATTGAGCGCAAATAAATCGATTCAGTGTAGCCTTCCGGTGCTGTGAAATACTATCATTACTACTCTCATTATTTTGTCATACATGTCATTGAAGGACCAACATACCAGACTCTTGGGATCATTTGTTGCCCCGGGACACCCTTTGGAATGGACTGAATCCCCAGTTAACTTATACACGCAAGGGGTGTTTCAGAGCTATTTCAAGTACCTCATTCTAAAACTACTACGCTAATGTCCAAAATATTGATCTTTTGATACATATCGAACATCTGAAAGGACACTAAGTACTTTCCTGCTTGCTGTAAGCTAAACCCTCCACCACATTCTAGCTTATGAATCGCACTCTGTCTAATTGCTATCGTACGCGTCACTCTACCTTACGATGGGTTCAGGCAACTGATTTACATCAACCCAACTGCTGTAACCCAAACCAACTATTTTGCATTCTGTTTGTTGCATAAAAAAAAAAAAAAAAAAACATGACTGTGGAACCCGACAACTGCTGTAAGCGTAAGTAAAACCCGATCTGGTGATTGTGTTAACAGCAGGGGAAGCTTTCCTCCCAAGGACAGGGATGTCAGCACAGAGAGTCCTGCTTGTCTGCTGATGCAAACAACCGAGACTCGAACGGTCGCACAAGGTGCCTTTTCCCCCCTGGTAACCTGCTTGGCTAAAACACACATCCAACAACAAGAAGGAAACCAGGCTTGTCCTCTGATTACTTGGTATAGGTGTGTTCCCACAGCAGACCGAAGATATAGATAGATGAGACTGATCTGATGAAAATAACTGATCTGCAGACCTGAATTCCAAACACTGTGTGAATGTCAGTGAAGAGAGGAAGCAGTGTTAAATCCTCTTTAAATGAAAACAATACAAAGTTGTTCAGCCATATTAACTGAATTGCTTTTGTAAATATACTCTCATTCTGAAATGGAGCCCAGTAACATGGAGCCCAGTTCCAAAAAACGGGCAATTTAAGAAAAGCAACGCTGTGAAATGTTCACAGAACACATTAAAGAGAAAATGCAGTTATTCCTGGATATAGAAGCACACAGGAAAGGGTTAGTCTGTTTCTGAAATTGCATATTACACTTCACCATTTTTTTTCTACAGTATATTACACTTCACCAATTTTTAGTACAGCTGAGCAATTTGTGTGTTCACACTGCAAAAACACATTATAATCGAATATGCTAAAAAGAACTTGGATGCTACCAGAAAAAAAAGCTGGTGCTCTGTAGATGGTACGTTCTTCTCCTTCAAACTCATCACGAACCATGGGAGGTGACCTAGGGGGGCTGAACCGGCTTACTTAGACTCCAGATCTGTCTCCCGTTTAAAGACGGGTGGCACAATATGAAGCACAAAATACGACAATGAAGTTCAATGACGTTCAATGTAGGTGCGCAGCTGAAGACTTGCATACCAAAACAACCACTGCTTTCTAAATCGAATCAATTGATATTTTCAGCCCCCAAATGAATCGGCTGATAAAATAAAGTGATGCAACACAGTGGTAAATACACCTCTGGCCCAACCCAACGTTTCTGGAATGCGTTGCAGGTTTCAGATTGGGAAGGGTATATACTTACAGACTAATAATTAAGTCTAATCAACTAATGCACTAAGCAACACGAAGGAGAGAAAGAATATATAGTTCCAATGTGACTAGAATTATTTCGGTGTTTTGCGCGATCACGGTTAACCGTTTAAACCAGGTGACGATCTCCGTAGCGTGAGTTGAACGTCTTCCTACGACAACACATGTACGCAGATCCAGCGCACCCATCTTGAACAACACGTTCAGTTTTCAGCATTTTAGCGTACATAATTTAGCAAGCTAATCTGGCATTATGAAGAATTTGCATGCTTTTGGATTAGATACTAACGGTTAAACAAAGAGTCGCATTTTAATCAGTGCAGTGTAGGTTTAAACTCTATTTCAAATAACACCATTAATGAGATTTGAATGGGCACGGTTGCCTTTCAAGTGAAGAACGTATTTGAGTTGGACAGTACATACAACACTTCCACTGCTGTTCCATTCAAATGAAATGAGCTTGTACAATGACAGATGTACGGCCTTGTGTGGAAAACAAAAGCTATTCTTTTCATTTGAGTGTTTTCGAGTGGGGTATATGTACAGTATTCTTTGCTAAATCTGTTATGTTTTCTTGTTATTTTTTGAAAAGCAATAAAACCTTTACACATACAGCGAACAATGCATTGATTGATTTTGTTATTTTCTACGATTTTAGCCTTGTCAGTTAATGGTTAATCATAAACGAACGAGGGTTAGGTAACAGTCAAAAAAAATAAAAATCTGTCATAATTTGCCTCCATATGTTGGACTCTCCTCCCGTCTGGGAAAGAACCAGAGAGAACCAGAGTAACGTTCTTTTTTAGGAACAAATCACAATTTCTAACAGAAACAACTGGGACAAACACATCAAGGTCAGTTTTATCAAAGGTTGTTTTCCTGCAGTAATCCGTACTGATGGTTCTTTCTTTGAGAGAGCAATGCGGTAGTATATGGAGCTTAATTACATAGTTGTAAAGGTCTCCTGGGATACCATCTGAATGTGGTGTGTGTGTATGTGTGAAGGGGCAGAGTGGGGGGGGGGGGGGGGGTTAGACCAGGGGGAAAAAATAGAACGGAAGAGCAAACGAATTAACTCCAGTCAAAACAAACGAA
>JAOYMR010000017.1:18593636-18605072 GCA_025802075.1 Tenebrosternarchus preto | reverse complement strand
CCCCCCCCCCCCCCCCCCCCCCCCCCCCCCGCCCCCCCCCCCCCCCCCCCCCCCCCCCCCCCCCCCCCCCCCCCCACAGGGGAAAAAAAGACAATGTTTACAAGGATTGATTTTTTTTCTTCTTCACTCCTATCTCTAGCTGCCTCCATACCACGTCTGAGCTTCACTCCGAGTCTGACAGCCCAAAAGCAAACGTCATTTTCTCCCAAATTACTCCCATCAAGATCGATACGGATCAGCGGGATGACCTGCGGGAACTCCTCCGAAGGAGTAAATAGAAACGGCATCTCAGGATAATTTCATTCTCATTCAAGGCAGGTTCTGAACATGATGTCTCCTCCCAGCAGAGATGCTGCTTCACAACCAAGGTTTCGAGGAGGTTTCTGAGCGTTAGAAAGTGGGAGAGAGGGAGTAGCCATGGGAGCAAGGTGGGAGGAGGGGTTCTGGTCTTTGAGGGGAAATAAGTGTAGGGAGGTGGGGGGGGAGGGGGGTATATCACGAATCCAGTAATGATCTGAAGTAATCCATAAGCACAGCAAATGTAGGAGATCATAGTCTCTGCGGAGGGGAGATGCAGTAAGCCAGCGAGGGGCTAAGCCTGCCCCACCTGTGCCCACCGACCATCTCCCATGGACCTGTGAGATGCCAACCACCCTTGTCTGCCAAGTTTAGCAGCATGTGCACACACATACACACACACACACACACTCACACATAACCAGGAATCCTATGGGGCAAAATAAGACAGTTTATCAGAAAGTAGGTCACCTCCCACCAGAGCTTGTCAGCTTACTCTATTCTCAATTGCACAGATAAATGTTTCTCGGAACAAAAGGCACATTTGCTGGCCTTGCATAATAGATGGGGATCTTCCATAAAGCAGGGATTATGTTTGGAACGCTGACTCTGATGGTGGACCATACTGGGTGTGGTCCAGATGGAGCTGATACACCAGGTCCCACTGTGCCATCTGTGTCCCTGCCACCAGCACCACCTGGGCCAGAGGTGATTCTACTCCAACATATAATCACCCATATGAACAGCATCTAATGGGGTCCCTCAGCCCTGGCCTCTGACCTGAGAGCACACACACACACACACTGATTGATTAATTATATACTCACAGTATAAATCTCACACTCTGCTGTTTTTTTCACTGGCTTCATTCTACTGTTGACCGTCCGATCTCATTGTTCATATCTCTCTCTCTCTCTCTCTCTCTCTGGCACATGCACACATTACCCAATGTTCAGCCACCGTTTCAAGACCTCATTCTTAATTATTCACTTTAACAGTGCCTAACAAATGTGAAGAACTCCTCACACACACCACACGGACTACGTGATTAGAATTGGCCAAAATCTTTAAAGAGGTCTTCGCTCCTCCAGTACGAGACCCGGAGGTGACCCGCGCTCCTTGTCCCGGAAACCCAACTACTGTCCCGCCGTACGCTTCCCACAGGGCACGATTCTTTTAGCTAACTCACCCAAGGAAAGTAATCAGCACTTTGTCTGGTGCTGCTCTGTTTAAAACACCAGTGCAGGGGAGCGGATGCATTTGAAATGTGCAGAAGGGCATTTTATGGCTGGTTCGGACAACGTGGTTCACCGAATCAGAGCATCACTAAAAACGCCACAAAGGAAATTCCACTTCACACGGCATCAGGAGACTCAGCCAAGCAGTTACTCAGAACAGCTACAATTCTGTACTACAACTGCCATCAAGTTATTGTTCCTATTTCTGGACCAGATAGCAGCTCAAATAATTATAAACTTGCATTACAAACTCAGACACATATGTAAAATTAAAAGGGTGTGGGTGGGGGGGGGGCTTTGGCTTTTAATGATATGCCAATGAGCACCTTATTTTTAACTTCCACTGACACATAGTAATTACCCTTAAGAGGACTTTAGAGGTTAAGGTCTTAATTGCTCTTTAAAATGCAGTGGGAATGGCTCTGCATACACCTCCTTTGATCAGGCCCGTGAAGTGGTGGCCTGACGTGCTGTTGGTAGAAGGCTTTGCATAGCGGGGGCGAATATCATTTCCCTTAGGAGTCCATTCCTCCACATCCAGCCCTCACGGCCAGTCCGGTGGAAAACAACGCAGCCTGTGTTGTGTTCTGTATCCCTGCCGGCGATCTGTTGCGCTACACTGCGAATAACTCACTCCATTCGCCCCGACAGTGGATGAGGAAATAAAGTCACAAATTCATGCACCATTTCACATATACAGTAACAGCAAAGAGGGATACTTTCTCTCTGCAAATGCAATGTCAGTCTCAGACAGATAGCAGTTCCAGGAGCACGACTCTAGTTTATTTTCTCGACACCGGAGAAAAAATTATTTTTTCACACCGGAGCTGTCAGTCAAATGCCTATCAAGCCGAGATAACTTCAGCATTCGCTAATACTTTTAATCAGTCAGCGTTTGCAAGTGCTGTTTCAGGTAGCGGCATGCAATCTTGAAACAAAAGTTTGCTCTCAATAATAACCTCATCAACATGACAAGGAAGGATCTGGTTCTGAAAAGGAAGGGCCAAAACAAAGCAGGAGTGCTTGTATTTTTATGTAGTACAGCGCGCTCCATCGACATTAACGGTTTACAGCCCCAGAAGCATAAAGGATATGGCTCTCAGCTGAGCAGAGGGCGCGTGACTGGCAACGCGGAACTCGCTTCGCTCTGGAAAACAAGAGCGGCAGCTCGTCATCAACACTTCGCCGTAAGCGCGAAAGCATGACTTGGGTTTTAGTAGAGAGAATGGAAAACAAGAACAAACTAATTACCCTCCTACCCACCATGACATCCTTGAATGTATTGAACTTATGCCCAGAAATATTTTTTTCAGTAATTAAAGTCTTTTTTTTCAGTAATTCCAGCCTCAGTACCCACTCCACTGTTCACCTTCAGGAGGTGGACCGACCTGCTGTGGCGGGACGGAGCAGCAGAGTACAGCTTACAGGACCCTGTTTTTGGGGGAAAGGACCTTCTCCTATAACAACTCTCTGACCTAGCTAACTCCTCCTGAGCCAGTCCAGAGCACGGAGTATAAACAGGAGAGGCTCCTCAATGTTTAAAACATTTAACTCACTTATTGTATCACTTAGCCAAATCAGTGTCACTGGTCTTTGTAATTACGTGAACAAAGGACAAGCATAATTATAAAATCAATTATGAATTCAGTAGGTATGAAACACTTCATTAGACATTCACCAAGCATTGTGACATGCAACATTTATCAGGATCACAATCAACCCCCAACAGAACACTCCCTGAGAGGTTATGACATCACTTCCAGTTCATAAAAAACATACAAATTAAAAGCACCCTACATAAATACATATTTATTGAAAAGCTGACAATAGTCCATCCAAATGAAGCAGTGAGATGGAGGTACATTGCTACTGCTGGCAGGATCAAGTCTGTTAACTCAGTTTGATTTTTTTACAGCTCTGCATTTCTGTAGGTATTCTATAGGCATTTTTATGGCTATACAAGCATACCTCAAAGCTTTGTATAAATCTTGGCCCCTAAGAAAGCTGAAGGTGACAAGGTGAAACTTGCAGGTAAAAAAAAAAAACAGAATCAAAGGGGGACCCATCATTTGGTTGATACAAATCACATCCTGATAGCTGTTGGCTCCCACACTTGTACATAGTGTTATACTGTATCAGAGAAGTCCCCACCCAGACACAAGAGTTAGTTCATTCCTCTAGAGTGCTGCCCTCATCTTTCCAATTATTAGTCACAGATCTCAAAGTACAGCAGCAAAGAATTCGACATACAGGTCTACATCTTCCAAGTAAAGCGAACCTGAGGTGGAACACCTGAGGTGCTGAGGTGAGATTGCTTTGAACCCATGTGATCTTTTTACCTTGATAAAAACGACTTGCTCCACACAGTCAAGATGAACGATTACCTATATTATATTTCTCTCATTTAAGTTTTTCATTCCCCAGAAATCAGGAATGTTATTTCGCTGATTCTTAGACATAATCTGATGCTTCTCTTTCATGAATAATTCATCCGCTAACAAAAGAGTAATGAAGAGTTACTTGGGGGGTACTCCCACCATGAATAATTCAAACAAACAAAACTGCACTTCTAACAGAAAGGTAGACTCACTGTCAAGTTATCAGAAGCAAAATCTTCCCTAATTATTGGAGCCATACTATACTATACTGGGGAAACTCCAGATGAAGTTTGTTTTGCATGAGAACATTCATTATGAGCCATAATGTTGGTGCAGTAATGTGTGGAATAAAGACTGATGAGTTTATGAGCAGGCAAAGCCAGGCCCTGTTCCATTTTTCTGTTCCACTTCATTTCCTGCACACGCTTCTGACAAACACACTCCCGCCAAGCGAGGGTCAGGAGAGGCAACCGCCAACGTCCCAGCCGCCCCTCACACACTCACGGCACAGCTCTGCAAGACTTTCACTTCACACATTTAAAGCACATATTTAAACACACACACACACACACACACACACACAAACACACACACAGAAAGAAAGAAAACGCTTGGGGCCTGATCCCTTTGTGGCACCTGTGTAACACCAAAGGACTGCTGCGTCTGGTCAGAACATGCCACCGTTCAGAAGCATCACTTTTCAACATGAAAGGCTCAGTTAAGGTAAGGAGACAAACACACCAGCGGAGTCTCAAGAGCCAGACGAAAACGCAGCAGCCAACACCCCCGTCCAACACTGCAGGCCGGGCCCCCGTCCCACGATAGCACCCCGCTGACCGTACTCTCCAGAATCTCTCCAAGATTTAGCTAAACGAGCAAATGCCGGACTGTTTTTTATTCAAATAAATGATTTAAATGCAAATAGAAAAGTAGAAACACAGGACCCGAGAGGGTTGAGTTCACGAAGAAAGTGCAGCTTTAAAGGCACTTCTTCAGTGTTTCTGTTTTAACAGTCACTATTGTGTAACCCCTGATTGTCTACTAGTGCAGTAAATGCTGTTTCCAGTTAAATCGACCCCCACACTCCACTCACCCACAGAACGTCTGCAGCCTCAGCCAAATCACTGGCAAGGATGCATTATTTATCAAAAGGACATTTACAAAACAAACCCTGCAAGAGCCTCCAAGAGGTCCAACGACAGTAACATAAATGGGAATTAAATGCCTGCAGGTCAGCCAGGAGTCCACCGATAATCATTACTCAGGAATACTGGGCCGGCCTGAGGAAAGAACTCTTCTCGCAACTTCCAAAATGCACTAGAGAACATAGGGGTTACAAAAGGATTAAAAAAAAAAACAAGAACAAAGTTTCCAGCCAAGCATTTTAGCCCTGAGGTCAAACAAACATAGACCCTCAAGTATGATTGAAAATAACCAACCCATGTTTATGCATGGAACAAGAAGTAAGAAACCATTCTGGCATAATACATGCGAGGAATGGAAAAAAAAAGCAAAAGAACCTCAATTTTCTTTCCTTTTAAGCAAAATAATCTGTCGCTGTTTACTGCAAGCAATGCGGCAGATGCTCCCACAAGCTGTTCCGCTGAGCACGAAAGGCCGTTTTTCCCACAGTCTACTCCGTCAGACAGACAAAGCCGTAGACGTCTAGAGCATGCGGCACGCGTCTTGGCGAGGGCAGACTGGATTGGGGGGGGGGGTCTGAGCAGGTGCGTGCGGGACACGTGCGAGACACGTGCGGAGCATGTAGAGGCGGCTGATTGGATGCAGTCTCCGACACGCGTGTGGCCGTCACACCTGGGGGGCGGAGCAGAGCGGTGCTGACCGGAGCAGCAGGACAGGTCAGGTGTGTGTGTGTGTGTGATCCTTCATCTCTCGACCAGACTGACAACATGCATATTTAATTCCCACGCTGGCAACCCGTTTCAGCCTCTGTTGTAAATACATCACTACTCAGGAAAGGCAACCCTATGGCTCCTCACATTCTGAGTTCTGTATCTCTGAAGAGCATAGCAAGGCAATGCTAGAAAAAGACACTTGAATGGTGTGCAATTTATTTGTTTTCATGCAGTATATTTAAAAATACTGCACGTGTATTACGTGAAGCTGTATTACGTATGTTGGAATGAGTCCCTAAAAATCACTGCAACAATGCTTCATAATTGAATGTTTCAGAATCTTTGTCAACAACTAAACAGGAGGGTTTGGTGAAGTAATTAAACTGTAGCTTTACAATAACAGAGAAAAAAAAAAGTCTTCATTCAGTATACATGTGCAAAGTGAAAATGACTGTTTAAACTCTGGGAGAGACAATCTCTTACTAATGATGCTAAAATTCACTTCACACCCAGAAATAACCTGTCATAATAACTGACCGTGTCACACAAAATGATGTCTACACTATCAGTCCTCTTTTCTCCACCATCTATTATTTCTTTGTATCAATAGTATATCTATGATTTCCTTTACTGCTTGTTTTGTTTCCTGTGTCCATTAAGAGAGAGATGCATGTTAGCTATATTACCTCGAAAAAATACAAAAGTGCTACACAGTACTGAGATGTGAGCTCAAGTATATCAGTTCATCTTTGTACCTAAACTAATAATAATACCTAACCCTAGGACTTATTCATAATTCCAGTTCATAATGGAGTATTTTATTTAGCTCTTTTGGTCGATGATACAAATGTGCTGGCATTTGACCTGGACTGACCCCTGCATCCTTAGTCCCTCGACTGTTCTTTAGCCCATCGTGCACAAAGCGTGAGTGTGTTGTGTGTGATTCCATCCCCTCTCTCACAAAATCTCTTTGTTCTTCTGTTCCGGCCCCTCATGACCCCATAAGGAGAGGACTGGAATTTTGGAGAATCACTGCCTCACAAATACATCCATTCATTAACTGTGTGCACACAGTACATCTCAAAGCTGCAGCCACTGGCTCATATTATGCTCACTGTCTTTATGACGTTCCCTCCCTCTTTCTCCCCATTTCTCAGTTCCATCTTTTTTTTTGTCTATTTCCTGTCTTCTCCGGTCACTTTTTGCACTTGACTGCGTTTTCTGGCCTGTATCTGTTGGAGCCATTTCCACCGTGATTTTCACACCAGTGATTTTTCCTTAACAGACCCTTTCCCTTGACACCTGGGAGCAGGTGAGAGGCCTTGGCCCTGCTTCCACATGCCTGACCTACTTAATCCAATCCCAAGGCTCATTGGCCCCTCCTGTAGGTATTCCATCAGAGAACACCAATCAGCTGAGAGTAACTGTGCAGTTTAAGCCTACTCCTGCAAACTGATTGGAGCCAGGCAGGTCAAGGGCCCCGCCCACGCGTCCCTATTCGACGGCTCGTACCATGCCCAGCGCGCTCATCTGTGTGGCTAGCACTGTCTCCAGGACTCACAGTGTGTGTCAAACGTCCCGGCTCTGCCGCCCAGTGCATCCTGGGAAACGCGCTAGGCTTCAGCCGTCATTAGTAAAGGCTTAAATAGCTGTTTAAATGGCAGTTAGCATACACTCGATCCCACAGCACAATGACACTGAGTCACAGCTTGAAGGATTACCAGTTTTCAATGGCTTGGTGATGAAGCGTTCGAGCGGCGTGGGGAGTACGTTGGGCTATACCAGCGTAAAAGCTCTTAACGAGTCTCACATCACTTCCTAATACAGCAATCTGTAACTGTAAGAAAAGTACAAACGTTCCATTACTTGATCTCTGGCTTTGCACACTAAAGAGTCTGAGGGAAAGGTCTACTGTCTGTGTGTTCTGAATAACTCTTGGAAGGCTTCAAATAGCCCCTCTCCCATCAATGCCTTGATTATGTGTGGATGCTCCTTGCCTTACATCAGTGTTTGGCAGTCATGGAGACACAGCTTGTGCAAACCAGTGGTGGACTATTGGCCTGGTGCCATCTTCACACAAGGACCTTCACCACTCTCACTGACATTATACTCCAGTCCTTATATTTCCCTAGAGACAGGGTTTGCCATACATTCTGACACATCCACAGAATATACAAATATACCTATTCATATGACTCACAAATTTCTGTCATAATAAGAGACTCAATTAAGATTACTTTGACATGTCAGCTTAGCTTGGTATTTGATTACACAGCTGCCCTGAATCACATTGATATGTGGTACCTGGCAAGCATATATGTGGGATATATTGACAAATTGGGCTGAAATGACATTGGCATATCCTCATTTCATGGAGGTTGTCGGTATTGAGAGAGTTTTAGCATATGGAGCTGTGGATATGTCACATGCCCTGAATGTCACACGCTGATCCTCTCGTTAAAGCCAGAGCTCTTAATTAGCCAGCGAGCTGGGAGGAACGGATCCCCATCTCCCCCCATTTCCTTCTATACTCGCTCTCATAGCTGCATCTTTTGTTAACTCATTCAGTCGATAGCAGAGATGAAAAACATAAAACGATTCAGGTATCTCCTGATACCTGAACCTTTTATTTTCCGCCACGATATGTAGAAACTGACTTGCTCTGACATTCCTTTCCACAGAACATACGATCAATTACCTTGCCTAGCATTACCTTTTTTTACCCCTGTATTTTTATGACAAACATGAAAAAAGCACCGACAAGGAACAGGCAGAGCTCAAAACAGAGCAACTGAATATGAAACTGTGGGTGGAGCGGTAACAACAGTCATCGCTATGAATAAAGCAACTATCCCCGCTGTCACTTTCAGCGCTTGAAATTGTCAGTCCGTTCGATACCGCGCGACACAGACGCACGTAAGGCAAACAGACACGCGCCGAGTGCGATGGATACATGTGGCAGGTCGAGGCCGACTTGCCCGGCGGACTTGCACTGTGAGCTGACTAACTTACACGACTTTTCCCCCTCAAATCGCAATGATAAAAGCAAGCTGTCAGCGGTGATCCGGACGAGTCGGAGCGCTGGTGGTACCACGGCTGCTCTTTCATTCAAAGCTCGTGATAACACAGGGGTGACAGCCAGGGACATCTGGAACATGTATCAAAACGTCTCTTTTTTCTGGGTATTGTTATTCTTCCTGCAATGTGCTCCTAGTGAGAGCATTTTGGAAGAACCCGTAATGAAATACATGATTTCTTTTTGAGATACACCATCGCTCATATCAAAGCCGATCCAACCGCCTCCCTGTGGCACATATGCAGAGACAAATTGAATCCAGGCTGTCCTTCATTCGTCGGTAGACTGACATATTGACGCGTAACTCTTGACTTCACTTCGATTAATCATTTTCCGCTGGAAAGAATTCCGCGACAAGTGAGCGATGGTATTTGACTTTGCAACTGCGCATCTGTGATAATTAATCGAGGGGAGCCGATATTTTAAAGAAATGTGTATATATTACTTGCTTGTTTCGTGGAAAGACAGCTTCAGAGAGCCGCTGCTCATGCTCCCTCTAAGGACCTGCACAGTGAACCCTGCCTGGCCGAGAAGCGCGGTTCTCCTCCTAACCTCATACGGATTAGCAAGTGGGGCAAACGGACCGTAAAGTCGCATTTACTGTCTGACTCTTATACAGCGCTTGACTCACCAGCTGCTGCGGGTATATTCGGTCCAGAAACTCATTGCACATCCATCCTGCCCTGACTCAGGAAGGGAAAACCCACGGCTGCGCACAGAGCAGAGATGAAGAAACACCGCTGTAGCAAGCAACTGTGAATCTTGACAGAAACTATTTCGGTCGTATTTCGGACACCGGTAAAAGAAGCGGTGTCCTAGGGTTAAGGCACTTGGAATCGATTACACAGAGACCCTTCGTGTAGTTTGACAATGCAAATGCACATTAAGTCGTAAACAAAACCGTGAGGTTCCTCAAGGGCCGGAGGATTGTTAAAGTGGAAACAGAGGGCCAATTTAAAGCCGCTCAAACTTTCTGACCTGACAGAATTTTTAATCGCAGCCAGTGGCCACAGAGGAAAGTTCTAGACTACTCAGAAATAGGTATCAGAATGGTTTAATTACTACTGAGCCTGAGTCTTCCTCAAGTTTCTGCTAACGTCAGCCAATCAATCGACACAATTAATAAAAAAAAAAACACTTTTGCTTTGAAAAGACTTCTCATGTTTTCAACTTGCTTTCTATAAAAGCTAACACTGTATAAATGAGACACTGCAACACTTCAATAAATGAGTCTGCATAATTTGAAATATTAGACTCAGTGGAGGTCCAAAGCTGGCAGCAATAAAAGCTATTTTGCAGCGTCATATCGTGCTTTGTTAAGTAAAAAAAAAAAAAAAAAAAAAAAAAAAAAACCTAAACCAAGAACAAATAGTTTCCGGCTCTGTAGATCTTTGTCTTAAGGGAACAGATGCAGTGTTTCTCCTGCACATCCCCACACACCTCAGCTGTTTTCGGCACAGACATGCGACTGTCTTTGGAAGCCCCTCGTACGTCCCTACAGGACAAACGAGTGACACAGATGCCTACCCACAATGCACTCAGCTCATCTTTCCATCAATGAACCAAAGACATTCCATGTATTATCTGCCAGGTTGCCAGGCAAAGAGGCTGTTTTCTTCAGGCAATAAAATCACTTTGAACCTGTGGCAAGAAGAACTTTTTTTTTTCTTTCTAAATCAGACAGACCTTTTTTCCTTCTTCCTTGAGAGACATATGATCAACATGTAGCGTTGTTGAGAATCTAAGCTCTGAAGCAAAAACTTTAATTTTAACATTTGCTCTTTTACAGTTATGTGCCATAAGAATGTGTTTGCATAAATTACCACATTTTAAAAGTACACAGAGCACACTTTAACGGTAGAAAGAGCACACTTTACAGTCACATTTGTCTCTTCTCCAAAGTGAGATCATGGATCATCCTTCTCATTTATCTACTTAGTGAAGGGGGGGGGGGGGGGCCCCCCCCCCCCCCAGAACTTTGGAGTGAAAATGATGGAAATAATTGTGTGTGTGTGTGTGTGTGTGTGTGTGTGCGTTCACTTCTGCATCCTTAATATTTTACTATTGTCTGTGCTATGATATATCCTGACAGAAAATAATAATCTCACATAGCAAACAATATATACAAATGTTCTTTGAATTCTCTCTCTCATAATCTCTATTTAAACAGACAGATTAATAACCTAACACTGGTCATAGTGGCCAATAAATGTAGAAAAATATGACTAAATTATTTACTGACTAATATCATGTTCTTTTACATTGCAGGCTTTATGATTAGACAGAGAGAGTGGGAAAGTGAGATAGTAAGAGAGGGAGAGAGGAAGAGAAAGTGGGAGAGTGAGATAGTTAGAGAGAGAGAGAATGGGAGAGCAACATAAAGAGAGAGTGGAAAATAGAGAAGGAGAGACTGGCAGATCGAGATAGAGATAGAAAAAGTGGGAGACCGAGAAAGAGAGAGTGGGAGAGTGAGATAGTTAGAGAGAGAGAGAATGGGAGAGCAACATAAAGAGTGAGTGGAAAATAGAGAAGGAGAGACTGGCAGATCGAGATAGAGATAGAAAAAGTGGGAGACCGAGAAAGAGAGAGTG
>JAOYMR010000017.1:18549607-18583944 GCA_025802075.1 Tenebrosternarchus preto | reverse complement strand
ATTATATTTTTTTTTTTTGTTTGTAAGGTTGTTTTTTCCTTGCATAGGTTATTGTATACAGAGCATTCAGCAGAGAACAAGACTACGGGAAAGTACAGCAATACATTAAAAATTGCACTGGTCAGAAGATTTCGTTTCTTAAAAAGACACTCACCTCGGAGTGGTGGCAATCCTGTTTGCTGCAGACTCGTTTTCATTTTGGAGGAATTGGACAGGTGAGAGTGTCTTCAGCTGTCTAAACACTGGGGGAGGGACACAACTTCTCAGTCAGCGGAGAGCAGCGCACAGCCTCTCTGGTTATTTGTCCATCATCCAACTGGCTTCATTTACATGCTTACTTGCATCAGCATGAATGATTCATCAACTAGGCTTTAGTTGAATGAATGAAGGTGGTTCATTATTATGCACTGACCTGATATGATGAGAAGATCTGAGGTTCTGCGCAGGACTGTTTTCACGGTCTGAGATGGGAGAGAATAAGACAAGGGGCAGGTGTTCGAGCGAGAGGACACTGATAACCAGAGGTGGACCGTAAACTTTGGAAAAAAGAAAAATGGCTTTGCTTTTCACTGGCTATCAGAAATCTGGAATCAACTCAGAGAAGAAGAAAAACAAAGCCTTAAAAAAAACGACAACAAACATTTTCTCCTACCATTTTAACTCGCAAACATACTTTTAAAGAAGCGATCGTACTGAGTTTAAATAAATATGCATGAATCAAAACCTAAATTCTTGCCTAAATTTACTAGAGACATTGAAATGTAGCACTGTCTAAGAACGTCAGTGAGAGGTTAGGTTGTGTGCTATTTTCAAGCAGAAAAAAAAATGTATTTATGTGGGCCTTTTCTATTCCTCACAAATTGTAGAACCAATGTGCCGAAAAAGCTTCTTATCGTGAAAATGGTGGAGGGTTTGCCAGTAGACAGGGATATAAAACATGGACATAATTTCAATGGGTATAATGTCTGTTCTACACCCACGGAGCACATCATCTGATTACCCTTAACATTTCCATAATCTAGGATTTTTTTTTTTTTTTTTTTTTTAGCAGAATCAGAGTAGCAGCAAAGACACAATTCAAATGTAATCAGACACTATAGAACATTTAAAAGCAAACTGTACAAGAAACAGTTCTTTCACAAATATTTTAGGATGATGTCCAGTACCTCTTAACTGCCAAGTACTCGTGTTCGTTTCCTAACATGGTGGCTTCAGGCATTTTTCATTAAGGACCAAAACCGGGTCCTTTTATTTTTGTTTGTTTGTTGTTGTTGTTGTTTTGCTTTTATCAACTAGCAAATATAATTCGCATGAAAATAACCGCATTCGTCCCAGACTAATTATCACTGTCGAGGCTGTTAATGATTTATTGTGAGCAAAAACGTAAGACTCTGGCTCTGGTCTGAGACTGTAGGCTGCGCGATTGGCTTGTATGAGCCGAGGGGCCACGCATCTAAATTTAGCAGCTCGTTAGCGTGGCAACAGACAGACAAGGTTAACGTTGTGGGAAGAATCGGTAAATCGATCAATAGCGCTCTTGACACATTCCACTTAACGAGGCTGACTATTTGCACTGCATCTCAGGCTCTATTATTTTCTGTCTTTAGGGCACCTCAGTTCATTATTGGCTTCACAATGTTCAGGATACGGCACCATACTGGAATAGTATAGGACCTCGCATTCAACGCTGCAGTCTGTTTTTATTTATACAGCGGAGGCTCAAGCAGGAATAGCTGCAAGTCATATCTCCAGCACTGGTTCTGAACTGTACATATTGTATATTTTAGTAGGGCTGTTGTTTTTATAAATCCTTAGTTTCAGTTGCAAAACATGGCCTGTAATTTGTAGCCCCTGAAAGGACATTAACTGCAGGTCATATGTAGGTTATAAGAGCTGTTTCCACACATAGGCCTCAGCCCATCACTGCCTCTCTGTTGTCATGGAAACGCACGTGTGGATAACAGCGTTTTGACTCATGCTGGGTTCATTAGGCCTGCATGAGCTGGAGGGAGGGATGAAGCAGCAGCTACCTGCATCTCCCCGAGGTGAGGCATAAAACACACACACACACACACACACAAACAAGTCTTCTGTAGCATCAGGGAGATGGGGCTGACCATTATGCTGACCCTGTCCTTGTGCTCTGAAATGGTCTAATCTCTTTGTCTGAGGACAGTGTGTTCTGAAGGAACACTAGCTCACACCAAAGCTTGAATCTCAGTTTTAAATTTAATCTGGTGAGCACGCGGTGAGCAAGTGTGAATGCTCCTTCTCGTATATTCTTGTCTGGAGTTGTCACCTCAAATGTGACAGAGGAAACAACTAGGGAAGGAGAGTTACCTGTCTTAGTAGGCATGACGGCTATGCAGCTGACTGAAATTTTACTATAGATTGGCAAAACTAATTTTTAATTTCAAGGCTTATGTCATGGTACACCAGAAAAAGGATTTTCATCCAAACTGTTACTGGAGGACAGTTATTTAGCTGGCTCTGTCAGCCAAGACAAGGACCCCATGCTAAACAAACAAACCGAACAAACCTCAGTGCCTGCACTATAAATAGCTCTGCATTCAAAGTAATAAACAAGAGTAAACTGCGGCGATTAGAAAAGCAAGTGTTTATGTTTATTTATGTCTGCGCTAACGGGATCCTTGCTGGACTGTTCTCTATAACAGCTCAATAATTCATGTTCAGGCCAATCAGCTGGGATACAACAGCATATGCTGTAAATCGCTACATTCTGTCCTGTAAGCGTGCTTTATTTACACAAAGCAATAACAGCGGAGTTCAATTAGCTCACTCGGTCAATTGATCCGTTGCTATACAAGGTGCTTTGTGTAATGTATTATGTATCTGGTCAGCTGGAGGGGAGGGCGCTAAGCTCCTGTCAATGGACTTCTCTGTGAGAGCGGACCCTATGTTGGCTATTTACAGAATCGCCATTAGCCCATGACCACATTTGTAGCTGCTGAAATGTTTCACAAAGATGTCTTTTCATTTCTCCTCCCCTCCCCCCTCCCACTTCCTTTCGATCTGCCCTTCCATTAGACCCTAAAATCCAAAGAGAAGAGAAGAGGCTTAGTTTATCCTGTAACTCCTTTCCTGGATCAGTTCAACAATGCCCTTGGGTTCAAACATCTAGGAACCAGGATGTTGGAATTTTAATATGCCGCTCAGACGAGTCATTTCTTCTTTTCCACTGTTCTGCCACAGTTCCAAAGTCAATTACCAACATTGTTTTAAAGAAAGGATACATGGTGACATGGTGATGTCGTTTACTTTAATATCCACATCAATGTCAAACGGATCCACATAAGACGTTAATTGTTTACTCTCCTGCAAAAACAAGTTTACACATCATGCAGGCACACACAGACTTTCAATTGACAGGATGCTGAGATAAAAACAGTAATCAGAACACCTGGTTACTGCCTCACTGTGGATCTGATTTACAAGAACTCTGCTTTTGTGAACGGTCACGTTCTGGCCGGCCTAAACAGGAGGGAAACGACTCAAACACGTCTAATCGAATCGCTCCCCCCCCCCCCTGTGCCTTTCCCTTCAGCTCCAGGCAGAGCTGGGAGCATTTTCATTGAAAAGCCTGCCACAGTCAGAGATGCTACGGACCACATTGTGGTACATGGGCCAGCAGGTCTTGGAATCTCACACTGGTTCACCACACACACACACACACACACACACACGAAGAGTGAAAACATTAAACACTTTGGGCTGGTCAACGTCCCCTAGACTAGTCCTTCATCTAGACTAAAAAGGACATTGTGGTTATTTAATCTGTAACCAGGAAGCTAGAGATTTGTGTTTGCATTGCCTCCATCCTCACTGAAACTCCCAGACTCATGTGTGAGAGGAGATTTACAAAGCAGGGGAGACATGCAGGTCAAAGGAATGAAAGACTACAATAAATTGTTCTGAAGTTTCATATTTCATACGTTTTGTTCACATTACCGAGCCCCTGGACTTCTGAAATCGTCAAATCTGAGCTCAGTTAATTAATCAGTTATATTAAGGGTCAATGAATAAATTGTTAATAGACCTTCTCCACTGAAAAAACCTTTAAAGTCTATAATTACAACTGCTGGGGAAACCTAAAAGAAAAAGCAAGAGAACTTCAGTAAAAAAAATAAAAAATAAAATAAAAACCACATTGTCTACCACAGCATTTTCTTCAACGAGGCACTGAATGCAACAGAGTGACAGCTTCTCTGAGCCACTGTGATCTGTATTCATGTTTGGCCAACTAACATGAAAGAGCTGACAGAAAAACAAATACGCCATTTTCTGTCCACAGAGACACAAAAAAGCGTAGAGCCAATACATTTTCTAAAGCCGGAAAAGAGACGTCTCCCTAGCAAGCATGTTCCACCAACACACACGAGGCTCTGCTGCGTCTCTGAACAAGAGAAAGGTTTTTGCATAAACAAATATTTAAAGAATGGCAAACCACACATTAAATGTGAGAGAGGACAGTCCTGTAACCAATTTTGCTCATTGTAACAAGAGGATTAGGAGAACATTTCACATCAAGAATCTTCCACTAAATCTCTTACATTTTGTGTACCTCTGTTCTAGTGTGGTGTGTATGAACTGCTACTAGCTGGACCACCCAAAGGAGGATGGGTTCCCTTCTGAGTCTCGGCCCTCCGAAGGTTTCTTCCTCATCTCTGCTTAGGGAGCTTTTCCTTGCCACTGTAACCCCTGGTTTGCTCATTAGGGACTTGGACACATGCCTTTATAAAGATGCTTTGTGACATTTGTTGTAAAAAGCGCTATAAAATAAATTTGACTTTGACTCTGTACCAGGCGCATCTGAAACACAAGACGTTACCTTCACATGTGCAGAGCAGAATGACTTGATTATGATTTGGCGATTGAGGTCTTCATTCCTTTAAAAAAAAAAAAAAAAAGGGGGGGGGGGGGGGATATAAAGAAATTCAGGTCCGACTGCCCGTCACTTGACAAATATTCAAAAAAAAATAATAAGGCCAACCACCATGCCCTAATTGGAAGGATCTGCTGGCCCTTAAAATCAATCCTCAGGAAACAGGGGTGAGGAATAACCATTTTAACAACCTGCCATATAACTATCACAACGGAGGTCAGACTTGGGCTTATTTGGGGTTTCAGTAACATTTATTGGGCATTTACACTGGACACTATTATATTAACCCTCCTATATGGTAAATCATGACTAACAAACTGTTCTTAAGACTAGTGACAAATAAGACCAGGCCTTGTGAGCTGGCTCCCGTGGTTAGCAGTACAGTGCAAAAGCCGATGTGGTGTTTCCGTGAGAAATCTGTTATGAATCAGATTATTGAAATCTGTGGATTTGCCAGGTTTGACCAAAACATTTTTCATCAAGTTTTAATTATCCGACCGGATAGAACAATAAATATCACAAAAAAAAACATGGCTTACAAAAACTAAAATAAAAAACAAAAACAACTGAACACACAAAAAAAATTAACACAAAATTTTGCTGCCAAACCAGGGTGTCAAACTGTAAATCAACACGACATTTTGTACAATCATTAGTGGCTTGCCCGCACACACACACACAACCAGCTGTTCAACAAAAACTCACGCTTACATTTAAAACATTTCACATGCAGAGTTTTTACACCTGTGAGATCTCTTCCACGCTCGCACATACTGTTCCAAAAGCAGCTGCTAGAGTTGAAGCCCAGTTCATTGTGGATGCAGTAGATTTCTGACAAGGGTCCTTACACAGCAGAGGCATACGGAGTCTGGAGAGCTACGTTCTACAAGATGACTGTGTCCCCATCAGAATGTTCAGTGCACACGGCTGGGGTAGTGAGTGTGTCACACAACAGCTGATCAACAAACAGCCCTGCATCAGGCCTGCAGCAGAGAACAACATGGTAGTGGAGATTTACACCATGTTGCTAACCGTGTCCCTGGAGGTTGGGGAGCCTCTCTTGAAGACGGGCTGGCAGACTGGTTTGCTGTCATGGAGCAGTGGTGGATTTCCTTCGGGTGAGAGAACATTCTACTCCGTGCACAGTTACCATGGCAAGGTAAACACAGCACATTGAACCCAGCAGCAAGGGAGGTTCACTATTCTCACTCACTCTCTCCCTCACACACACACGTGCACAGAATCATACACACACGCACAAAAAAAAGCCACCCACACACACACACACCACTTTCTCATGAGTGTGAGTGTGTGTTAGGTTGGGACGTCACGTCCATGCGCTGATGCACTGCTGTTTCCACTGTAAACACAGAGGGAGGGAGGAAGCTCTGCTCTCATCCCATTTCTCGCTCCCTCGTCTTCTGCCAGTTCTGTCCTTTTCCCCGCCCAGTGGGTGGAGCCTGCTCACTTCCCCAGGCGCTGCTCACAGGCTGCGTAGCGACGGAGAACGGCGAGGAAGTCCTCGTACGAGACGCCTTTGTGGGAAGGCAGAGAGCTGGTGGAGAAGAAAAAAATAAAAAGCATCAGATGCGAGCCAAGATGAGGGTGGGGGTGGGGATTAAGTGGCCAAGTGGATCCTGTACAGAGGTGATGCAGTGCCATCAAGTGGTGAGATGGGGAAAGGGCTACACTGTGCTGTGTATGTGTGTACGTGCGCGCGCGTAGGAAATAATTTTTCTAATAGAGTAAGAGAAGACAATGAACTGGTGCTTTCATGGTCTACCAAAAAAAAAAAAAAAACTTTTCACATTTTCCATTTTTAGAGTTGGAGTTGCAACACAATACATTACATGACTGTAAAAATCCTACCTAATGCATATTAAATGCTACAAATTAAATGATGCATGTTTGTTAATTGTAGATCACTATGCAAGGCTAAGAACAAGCAAAAACATATCAGGTATGAAAAGCAGAACAAAACTCAAAGCCATTATTTCAGGAAACATCGACCACAGTTCCAGGAGGTGTCCCTACATATCACATCAGTGTATGAGAAAGAAGCACCTCCTATTGACAGACTCAGACAGAAGCACCTCCTATTGACAGACTCAGATAGAAGCACCTCCTATTGACAGACTCAGACAGAAGCACCTCGGCTCAGCCAAGTTACTAATGCATTACTAATGCCTCACGGTTCATCCTGATAATCACTGAGGCAGCTAGAGCAGTAGGTCTTTCAGCCTGGAAGAGGGCTAGCACAGTTTTAGCATGCAGATACAGTACGACACTCACACGAACTCGCTAAGTCTGATGTGCCAGGGCAGGAAACCCAACGTGCTCTCCACCGGGCCGAACTTCATCACCAGGTCTGGGTCTGGTATGTCCTTCGAGTCTGTAAACACGCAGGGGAAAAAAAAAAAAAAAAAAAAAAGGGCTCTTGTCAGTGGCTGGGTCTGTGGTGCGTGGCCTTACTTGCGTGACATTTACGTGAGCTTTACTCTCAGTAAGCAGAAAGCCCCTCGGCCAAGTCATGCTTGGCCAAGTCATTTTATAGTAAAGTCTAGTAGTACGTTTTGCACTGTCCAGGGAGCTAGACGGCTGTGTTTAAACCTACAATTTCACTTTAATCCTGAGAGAAAACAAAAGCCCTGCCTTCTGTCAGGACCCATGAACAAGGCTTATCTGGTACCTGAAATGAACATAACAGCAGCCTGTAGTGGCTGTCAGGACAACTCCGAGACTGTTCTCAGCTAGAGCTGATGAGTCAGTGTTTGTCTGTAGCGTTTGATCATATTTCTGTCCTGGTGTTTTTAATTTATTGATGATATAAATGCTAATTTAGTATCATTCAAACATCGTCAATATTTTATAATATGTTCTGCGGGTCTTGATGATTACAGAATCTCTTTTAACATGGTGACTGGACAGATGCATTGGGACCACAAGGCACTGTGTCATAACACACACACACGCACACAGAAAAACCTTCTTATAAACCATCCTCTTATTACAGAAGGCCAGACTTGCCAGACAAGTGAAAAAATAACCCGTTTCAAATTTGTCTTGTATTTTAGAGAGACACAGTATGATAAGCAAAAAAAACTTTTCTTATGGGTCTTGCTAATCAGTTACAAAATACTGATTAACCTCCCTGCTAGCACTGTGTATATGTGTACAAGAACATCTAGTCATAAAAACCTAACCCTTAAATTACTTTTTCGTAAAACCCAACAACACTGTAATAAAACATTTAAAATACAACCTCAAAACTATTTTAATACGAGAGCCTGCAGGGTTTTAATTGATCTTTTTTCTCATTTTAATTACATTTTGAGCTGTTTGTTTCACCATTTCAATTATGGACTACCTTTTCTCTTAAGCGACATGATTAAAAACGTATCAAATGAGAAAAATGAACATGCACTGAGCTGTACAATCAGGCAATGTTGTCTGGAAGCCAGCAGGGGGTGTTATAGTGCAATGGTACTAGAGCTCACTGTGCCAATGAACCAAGAGGTTGGACATGCATTCAAATCACAAACCTACACTCAAGATCACCAACGTTATTACGTTCCTGCTCTCAGCGACAGGTGGCACATGCTCGGCAACATCACCTGGGCAGATGGAAACTCCCCAACCATCCCCCAATGAAACGAACCCACGACACCTTGACTTGACTCGGCACTGAACGCTATACTCGCACTTTACGTCAAAGCAGATCAAAGCCTTGTTAAGACCATGACCTGAACTACCATACACGAATGCACATCTGACCACACTGGCTACAGTCATCTGAGGAACGACCGGTTTCAGACGCCATTCCCTTCCAAAGCCCTGGTGCCCCAACAGTGAGGAAGGCTGCACACTTCCCCTTGAAAGTCCGCACACTTTCCCTTGAAAGGCCGTGAAGTGCGGTGGTCACTCACCCCGCAGTAAGGAGTCCAGCAGTGGGACACTGATGTCCGTGGACACCCTCTCGTTCTGCTCCACAGCTTTACACAGCTGCTGGGCTGCACGTACAATACTCATCTTCCCATCATCTGGAGACAACACCTTCACCACCGTCTGACAAGACAATGCTACAGACACACACACACATACATACATGCATATAAACAGACACTCACTTTATATGGAAATTCATGGAGTTAAAAAAACTTTTCTATTTTTATTTAATAAACTTCTATATGTGCACCTCACAAAAACTGTGAATCAACCCTATAGTGGGATCACACTGACACATTTAGTCAAATCCAGTAAAATGACCAGTTTTTAAATCAATAAAATAATATTTTTATTTAAAAGCAACCTCTTCACACATATTACACAAGAGAAAAACACCACAGCAGGCCATTCAGGATTTTTCTGACACAACGGCTCACCTGACTCCTGCTGTTCCTGGCCGAGGAGCTCCGCCGAGGTCCTGCAGTTCTCTGAGCCCAGGAGCTCCTGCTGCTGCTTCACTATCTCCTCCATCAGCCTGGAGTTGTTCCTCCTGAAAACCCCTGCAAAAGCAAGAACCTGGAGGCTGAGGCAGGAGCATAAGGCTTGTTCCCACACAGGGCAGATCTTCCAGCAGCAGGAGGAGGTGGAATAAACGCTGACGACAGAAATAGCCCAGCTAGGAAGCTTTCAGTTTTACCATCTGGTGACACCAGTAACCAAGACTCCAGATTGTACACTTGAGACGAATTTAGATACTGCACATAGCAATGGCTCTCATGAAGATTTCGATGAGGAAGCTGCCAGAGATTGTCAAAATGAATTTTACCTTATGAGTTTCACACATGAATTATACTACAACAAAACTATTCCTGATGTTAAAAGCACCTTTAGACTGAAACACTCCTTACGAGGATAAATTCCTGACTATGACATCAGTATGTGCTTTGTGAGTTGCGTAATCTCGGTTAAAGGTAATGCTGAAATTCAGTCCTCGCGTTTCATCACATATTAGAAGTCTAGAATTGTCACATTTTATAGTACAAATGTTGCCGATAGTATGCCAAGCCAATAATTTCTTTTCCGTGAAAAAGACCAGATTTTTAGAATTAACAGATAGTACATAAATTTATTTAGAAGTTTTCAAACTGATTACGATCAACAAATCAATGAGGCAGCGACAGAGCGGGGATATTTTTAGCGTAACAACAGCAATATGGTATTTAAAGTGAGGTAGTGTTTGAGATTCTTCTGGACACAGTATTATCCTGTAGGTATTGCTTAGTTTTAGTTTTGGATAGTTTATAAGCAATGTAATTCAACAGACAAAAAAAGATATCACTTCAACCCACAGGCACAAGTGTGATGCAGTTGCTTAGGAACATTGCTTACTGCTAGCTTCCATTTACAGGAAAAATACACAAATGTCCCTAGTCTACCGATGACGAAACGTTTAATACAGTCGGGGGAAAAAAGACATGTAAAGTCTGGTGACTTTAACTCACATGACCTCCAACATAAGTCAGCTATCCATAAACTTCTGTTGCTGGAGTTCGTTAATTTCTTAAAAATATATATATAGACAAATAAAATAGATCTTACCTTCATTATCGTATACACTGACATATGAAATTCCTACTGCCATACACCAGACGACGAGATTCGCTATGTCTGTGTACTGGTGTTCATCTTCGACTATTAGCAAGCCGACATGAAACGGCAGCTTCTCTAATGCCTTTCCGTCTGTTCCCCAGCGAACGCGCCGACTAACACGTTTGCCCGTTTGTGCTCCCATCGTTTTATGGTTCGGAAATCCTAGCGCTAAGGGAACCAGTAACGCTGCTGTAGCTCGCTTCCAAAGGCGACTGTTCCATTTCAAAACGTGGACTCGCAACCAAGTGATTATCGTTCGCTGGAGCTGTAAAAGAGCATGCAAAACCCGCCATACAAACTCGTACACTAACGCCATGATAAAAGTATTTAAAACTGCGTTGCCCGCTTCAGAATCAGTCAGGAATGCAAACAATCCCGCATGCTAAACTCAGTGCTTAATAGCGAACATTACACTACACAGTAATAAGCCATTTTGCTTACTGCCAACACCTCAACCTGCCGGCTGCCATTTTCATCAACCTTTACACTTTGAACTCACAGTGTTACATGGAGCTCAGTGATTGGACAGTAGCGTTTCGTCATTCTGGTTCTTGACCGTAGGAAGGCAAAATGGTTAATCCGATACTGACTTCCTGTTTCAGACTCTTAGCAAATTACCTTTTAAAATCTGGGTTACTGTAACGATTATTTAATTATTTAATTGATCATACATTTAGGAATTCTTTTTATAACACTGACTTGTATGCTATTGAGCATTTGTTATTTGAATGACCTTCATGTATTTCTTCTTTGGCAAGAGAAAATAAATAGCAATTACTTTTACCAAAAACAGTGATGTTTTGGAAAGACAATTTAAATAAAATTAAGTAAAATAAAATACCCCCCCCCCCCCAAAAAAAGTGACAAAGACATAAAAAGTGTTATTTGTAGGTTACATTTTAAAAATATTTTTTAAAGTAAAGTAGACCCAGGGCCACTGAATATCCCTGAAGGAACTATTCTTTTGGATGAGAATGGGAATAAAATAAAAGAATATTTTATTGCACCAATTAAATAATAAAAATACAAAAAAACAAACAAATTGACAAACAAAACCATTGTTGAATAAAATAATAGATTATTGTTTCTTTTGAAATGCAAAATGTAGATGTAAATATATTGTACCGTCATGCTTAAATTATATATTTTTGTCTTTACACTGTAAAATGAAGCAAATAATACTTTTATGTCATAAAAATTTTAATGATGCTCTTTGTGATACATAATTACTGAAAAGAGAAAATCTATATGAGGTAGTTAGAGTCCTATATGAGGTAGTTAGAGTCCTATATGAGGTAGTTAGAGTCCTATATGAGGTAGTTAGAATCCTATATGAGGTAGTTAGAATCCCAAGAAACACAAAGCATTTTAATATTTGTGAACACAATGTCTATTAGCAGCTGGCCTCCATGACATCTGGTGGCACATAGAAAGCTTTATATACGTATTAAGACTGTAATGAACTGCAATACAAATCACAACTATGTGACCTGGATTTCTGGTGTGTTTTTGTTTTCATATTAGAAATCATCATCATAGTATTCCTCATTGTCTGCATGTTCAGTTTGGCTTACCGGTAATGACTCCCCAGTCTGTTCTATACACTTTTCCTGTGCCATCACATATGCTTGCCAAATGTCCACTGATGTATAGACAGGTTCGGTGCAGAAATCTGAGCTAATATCTATATCTCTGGCTAGCAAGGCCCTCTTGACCGTGAGGAGCTCACAGCTGCAGTTCCATGGGTTTCCATCCAGGTACAGAGTCTGGAGGTTGGGAAGCAGACTCATGGTGGGCAGTGAGGTGAGCCTGTTGTTGCGTAGGTTCAGCACTTGGAGCTTCTTAAGAGACTTCAGTTCATGCTCCTGAATTGTGGTGATGTGGTTTCCTTTCAAATCCAAGCGAACTAGTGTTTCAGGGAGCCTAGGATACCAATACAAACATGAGAGAATGGTTAAAAAACTCTGGAATTCTCCAAGAAGATAGAACACCAGAGCACAGACAACTATGTAAATGGCCAAGTGATTATTACTTCTTATAGTGTATCTTACAATACAAACTTCTAAATGACCACTTTAGTTATATTTGTAAATGAATAGCATGCAACCACAATCAAAAAATTCTTCTTCATGCATTTTTTTTCTGGAGAAGATTAGCATTAGCAAAGTTACATGCAAAACTGTACCCATTTGGAATGGCAGAGAGGAGGTTCTGTTCTAGAGCCAGATTATTTAGATGAAGACAGTTTCCCAAAGCGTTGGTTTCAAAGTGATGGATGGTGTTGTTCTCCAGAAAGAGATGCCTGAGTTGTCTCATTCCTGAGAGCTGTTGATGGGTCACATCCTGTATTTGATTCTGCCCACAGTCCAGTTTCTCTAGTTTAGCTGAAAGTCTGCTAGGTATGAGCCGCAGTTGATTCCCTGCCAACTCCAATTCTGTCAAGTTGGGCAGGCGAAGGCTACCATCCACAGATACCACTCGGTTGTAGCAGACAGACAGAGTGGTGAGATTACGCAGCTGGACCATATCACGACTCTTCAGCGTCCTGATCTGGTTCCTGTCCATGTTGAGGTGAATCAGAGACTGTGGGAGGTCATGAGGAACCTTGGTCAGGAGATTTGAGGACAAATCCAATGTTTTAAGAAGCTGCAGTGATGAGAAGAAAGCTGAAGGTAGCGATGGGACCTTGTTGTTTGCAATGCTAAGACGATTTAGCACCGGCAGCCTGAGGAGACCCTGTACTGTTGCAATTTTATTACCTTCCAAATAAAGACCTTCAAGCTTTACGAGGCCTGAAAGGGTGCTGGGCCGTAGTGTAGTTATCAGATTATTCTGGAGGTTTAGAGTGCGGAGCCTCTTCAGGCCCTGCAGGGTAGACTCCTGCAGAGTGTGAATCCGGTTGTGGCCCACGTGCAGGTTCTCCAGGCTGGGAGGCAGGCCACGAGGGACGTGACGTAACCGGTTCTTCTGGAGGTCCAGAGTCCTTAATGCCCTCAGCGTCCTGAATGCATTGGCCTCAAGCTGCTCGACTCTACATGATGACAGGATCACTTCCTCAAGGTCAGACAAACCCAACCAATCCCTACCCTAAAAAAAAAAGCCATAAGGAAGCTTTAATTAATTTAAAAGCTTTTTTAATAGCATTTTCCCCTGGAAGATAAAACATCTCAGTACATGTATAAATATTTTAATTTGATCAAAACTGTATCTTGCATGCAGATATTTGAAGTAAAATATGACAGGTAGATGAAATTACCAAAAAGAGCAAAAAAAAAAAAAAAACCCACCAACAACAGAGAATTTGGTTAAGATGCACATCTGGCTTAGGTAATGACCAAGAAATGAATAAACATTACCTTTATCTCCTTAATGTGGTTGTATCCTAAATGAAGTTTCCTTACGTCTTTTGGGATGTCTGTAGGTATAGACTGCACCCTAAAACACTGCAACGATGCCCCGGGTTCACAAACACATTTCTCTGGACATGCATGGCTGCCTAAGCAGTTAAGATTAAAGACCAGAGTGTGAAGGATAATGTGGAGTACCCACATCATGTAGACATTTGCTCAGAGCACTTCAATGATGAACAGCATTTTAAGAAACCCAAGGCTTAAATAGCTCAGCGAATCTTATGTTGATGAGAGTAGGGCTTCTCTGTTTCATTTAGAACAATGGTGAGATCATTATCTTGGTTTGAAAAAACACAGACAAGGAACTGGCATAGCAGTCACAGATTGTTCTGCGTGCTTGCAGACGTGAGAAACTTGCTGATAACCTGTTTACAGCCTATTATGTTTAACAAATGCAATTTCCTTTGCTCAGAAACTTTTACCAAATGCCTTCTCCTTACTTTTCTTTTTCTTTTGAGAGATGTTTTTGTACGTCAAAAAACCAAACTAAAAAGATAAAAAGTAACAAAGACATTTATAATAAACTATATAATGAAAATGTAAGAAATTGACATTATCCAGTAGTTTATGTATTTATGTTAAGATCAGTTTTCATTAGTTAAAACGATTCATTTCTTCTTTTACAATTATACTTGATATGTAAAAGGGAAAAGCTGAGTCATTTTGTATACAGCAATAGTGAAGTCCAGCCAGGCATAAATGGGCATAAGAGTTAAAACAACACTTTATAATTTAGCTCTCATACAGCTTCTTTATTAAACACTGGGGATTTAACTGTGCCGAATGTTAGGTTTAATTTGAAAAATGTCAGTAACCAGTCCTCATGGGGTCTATGAAATTCAGTCTTAAGAGGCTTAGATAAAAACTGCACCATCAGCATAAAGAACTAGGAACATAAGGAACAGGGAACTAACAAAGGAAGAAGAACAGAGTTTATTCGCTCCACCCATCCTGTAAAGATAAAATTGTGATGAATAATTCACAAAGGCAAATAAAACTTATTTAAGTAATTGCAATGAAAAGCAGAGGTATTTCAGGGGACAACAAAACTTTTACAAGAGTATGCAAAAAGTACTGTAAGGGAATGTAAAAATGCTTTAGGAAAAAAATATATTTATGGCTTGTGAATATTGGAAGGCGGAAGAAAATTATTTTGAGTCACTGGCTAAATTAATGAATGTTTTTTTGATGAAGAGTTTTAAGCTCACTGTCCTACATTCTGAAAAATACCATCGATGTAACTCAATAATTTCTTCTGAAGTGGCATTTGTTGTCTTGGTGTTTCCTAATCGCCCTAAAAAATAAGGGATCGGTGGGTTTAGTGGCGGGAATGGATGAGACTTCATCGTCCATATCACATATGTAGCCTAGAAAACAGATTGTGCTAAAACTGTAGATCTATAGACAAAGCGATCTATACATTTCTGTCTTCTGACAGCAGTGTATGTCGTAAATATACTGGGTTATGATCGATTAGATCGGTTTGCTTCTGCTTTTTCTGTTTGCAACCCTAATCGTGTGGCAGACCAGTATAATCGGTTCATGTCGATGATTTATCTTCGTATTCGGACATCCTGATCAGATGAGAAGACTGAATATATCAGAACAGTTTGTCTTTTCGATAGAATTATTTTCCTCGTGTTATCGAATTAGGTAGAATACGGCAACACGGACTGGACAGTGTTTGGTTACGTCTCTGAGAAACATAAGCCTCGTCTTATTCCATTAAGCTATAAAGCTGCTAGCTACGACGTAGCGAGGTAGGGGAAGCTAGCTAGCTGGCTAGTTTGCTATTTGGAAATGTCTGCGTCTGCCGCCGGTGTTTCTCCTGCTGCACAGGGATCGGCCCTCGTTAGTCCCGGTTCCGGTATGTCAATGTTCCGATGGTTAGAGGTTCTAGAGAAAGAGTTTGACAAGGCGTTTGTAGACGTCGATTTATTACTAGGAGAAATCGACCCTGATCAGGCTGATATCACATACGAAGGCCGTCAAAAGATGACAAGTCTCAGTTCTTGCTTTGCACAGCTTTGCCACAAGGCACAGACCATCTTTCAGCTAAACCACAAGCTTGAGGTAAGTAGCTATTGATTGCTCTGATCAGTAGCCCCGCTGTTAAGAACTGACTGAGATTGATGAGAACTGCAAAATAGTTACAGCGCCTGATGTGACGGGTCATTTACTTGCATGTCAACTCAACTAGTCTCACACAGGATAAACTCTCTAAACTCTCTAAACGACTTGTCTAAACGAGGCTAATAAACCGAAACGTAATTTCCCCGTAATCCTTCGTCGCTGCAGTAACTCAATGTGTTCTTGTTGACCGTGTAAACAAGTTTTTCCAGCCGCTAAACCGCCCCCGTGGCCAGGCAAGGGCTTTCACTTCATTCAGCTAATCAACTCTTCCTTGATTTTATCTTTACGCTGTTACGTTGCAAAGTGAACATCAGGCGTTTGTTGCCCAGGTCTTAGTTAAAGTATTGACAGCTTTCATATACATTTAACACTAAGTGGCCTATATTTAGCGAAGCTATTTAATGACGAAATATTATTAAAATAAGATATAACGAGCCTGATCGGGTGGGTTCCCTTCACACATCTCTTTAGTCTTTGTTAAATATGTGAAAAGCCCCAAGCAAACGCACAGGCTGCTGTGTTAGGAGCTGTTTTCTATCAGGAGGCTTCAGCCAATAATAGAAATGTGAGATGAGGGTTAAAGGGAAGAAACGGGAAAGCGTGTTGGGTTCTGTTCTCTCCAGTCTGTGCAAAGTCTGTGTCTCTAGGCAATGGACATGAAACCATATTTCATGTCTCTTTTTATTGTTTTTTTTTTTTTTTTTTTTTGTAGACTGCAACTTCAGTGTTATGAAAACAAAGATTGATAACACACTGTAAATGTAAGTGATATCAAAAATGAGTTTCTGGAGTTGGAATTCTAGAGATTCATCGCTTGAGTTTAGACAGATATGATATACACCAAAATGGACCTGTTTGGCCAACCTTAGGGTTGGCACCTTTCAGACAATACGTGAAGACATGGGTGTCTAGAGTAGTATTTTGAGTAGAACCTGCTAGTCCAGCAGCCTCACATTCAGGTCATTGCATTGTAATTGTAGGTGAAGAGCTGAGGTTATATATATTGTGGTATAAAATGACACAGTGAACTGAATCACGTTTTATGGGAAAGTGTGATTCCTACAAAGTTTCTACTGGCAGAAATGGGCCGAAACTGGCATATAAAGTAGTTTTTGAAGAAAAATTATTTGACAGGATAAGAAAAGCAGTGTGTGTGAATGGTCTATGCTGATATCCTGGGAAAAGCATCCCAGTTGCTTTTATTTAACAGTAAACCTGTGATGCTTCGGTGAAGTATGTAGGTGTGGGGAACCCTAACCCTGGAACACACAGTTTTCCGGAATTCTCTGGACGTTAGCGTTGAGAACAATTCGGAGAATGGCCTTCACTGGGAAGCTGAATCACTGCGGGCATCCCGCTGTCCAGTCATCCCTGTTCTCCTCCTGGGGAGAAGCCCAGTTGTATTCTTTCTTTCTTTCTTTTTCAATGCCCAGCGATTCTCAGCAGGGAACTCGCCTCCGCGTTCCTGCCGAAAGAGGCCGAAGTGGAGGTCTGTCTTCCTGGTTTCCCTGGGGGCTGCCTCAGGCGGCAAAGCCTCGGAGAAGCAAGACCCCCCCCCCCTTCCCCCAACCGCTGGACTCTCTCATTAATCTCCCATCCCAATTGCCCGCGGATCCAAATCGGCGGATTTCGGGAAAGACGGGCAGGATTTGAACCCCTCGTCTCTCGCCATCAGATCCCAGCACTGTTCTGAGGACAGCGGCAGCTTCGCCCTCTGTGTGTCCCATTGTGGACGGGGAGGAATTTAAGCAGGGACTCCCGTGTGGAGGTGATGGACAGAACCCCACTCTGCTCCTCCTCTGTCTCCTTCTTTCAGCTAGTAGGGGGCAGCCAGACGTCGCTCCTTCCACCTCCCGTACTGGATGTCCTCCAGTAAAGCCGCTGTTGAGCATCTTTGAATAGCTGGATGAGTAGAAATATGAGAGTGCACCAGACTTACTGGCTCAGTGGTCATTTCCAGCATTAGTATTTTTAAAACTCCTTGGTGTTTGTTTTCCAGTTTTTTTTCTTTGCTGCTTTGAGGAGTGCTTTTAGGGCTGGATTTGTGTTTTATTTGCTAATATAGTTTGTGTCTAGGCGATTTTACTCTTATTTGGTTCATTGCAGATAATGCGAAGCGAGTATTTTATTATGCACAAAGCTAATCTGTCATGTTATATCTGATTTTTAGAAAGGACGCGCTAACGTGTGTGTCTAATGCACTGTGTGTGTTTGCACGTTTGTGCTCATCTTGTATGTGTATATATACGTGTGTGTGTGTGTATGTGTGTGTCAGGCCCAGCTGGTGGACCTGAAGTCGGAGCTGACGGATGTACAGGCGGAGAAGGTTGTGGTGGAGAGGGAGGTGCACGAGCAGCTGCTCCAGCTCCACAGCCTGCAGTTGCAGCTTCACTCCAAGGCTGGTCAAGATGTCGACTCTGGCTCCATCAAAGATAGGATGGTGGGCACCACCCTCCACCCTCCACCCTCCACCCTCCCTGTGCTACTGGCCCTGCCCATGCTGGCTGCCCCCTTCTCACTCACTCAGTTCAGTCTTGTGCCGCAGTGCTTAAGATTTATTCGTTTGTATTGTAATTTGTCTGTAAAGAAACGTTTTAGATCTGATTTTTGCATCTCTGAAAGGATTTGTGTTTTTTCTTGATTGATCCTCTGTAATTTACCAGATTGGGTGATTCCAGCTATTATAGCTCTGCTGGTGCAAACACAGAGACTCGTTTGAGTCTCTTTTGACTGTTCCGGCCCTCTGCTCTGTGACTGACCCTGACGGGGTGTGGGAGTCTCAGTGACTACTTATAATGCTTCTTTTACCTCTATGCATCTTTGACCCTAACTGCCTATCTAACCTTTGACCTCTCTGTGTTTCTCTCCTTGGCCTTAAGCCTGTTCCCTCCGTGGAAGAGATGGTAAGTGCTGTGAGTGAGTGTGAGAGTGTGAGAGTGTGAGAGTGTGAGAGTGTGAGAGTGTGAGTGTGAGTGTGCCATCCTGCCATCCTGCCATCCTGCCACCCTGCCACCCTGCCACATCCTGTTGTGCTATGCCACTGTTTTTTTAATGCATCTTCTGTAGAAATGCAGAATAACACTTGTAGCCTAGTCTAACCCATGTGTTTAGTGAATAGTCACTGCTTGTGTGTGGTTTCGACGTTTGTGTTGGTGCTAAGACGCTGTTACTAATTCACAGGCTTGAATTCAGTTAGTTGTTGTGTTTCCATGATCAAATTTCTCCGTCATTCTCTGCTACACTGTAGACTTGACCTAGCTAGAGGTGTGTGTGTGTGTGTGTGTGTGTGTGTGTGTGTGTGTGTGTGTGTGTGCGCGCGCGGCTAAGGAATGTTCATTGAATTCTGCCCCAGTATTCTGCCTCCCTGGAGACTGAATGTAACACTAATAGGGGGTGATGGTGTCTGTCCCAGATGATCGTACTGCCTCTGGGGTTGTGTAGACTCCGCCAAGTCTCTCGTCTTACCACGCTTTCTAAAGGCTTCCACTGTGTGTGCCTCTGTGTGTGCTTGTGTCCCTGTGCGTATGTTTGTGTGCGTGTGACAGGAAAAGGAACTAGAAGCCAGTAAGAAAGAAAAAGTGAAAGAGGTGAAGCTGGAGGCCGAGGTGAGGATGCTTAAAAAAGAGAGCGAGGCCCTCCGCAGGCACATTGCGGTACTACAGGCGGAGGTGTATGGAGCCAGACTGGCAGCCAAGTACCTGGACAAGGAGCTGGCTGGGAGGTAACAGATGGACAAAGATTCCCTTGCAAACATTGGCAGCGGGAAGCGTTTACAACCCGAATGCCCAGTCGGCTGAGAAGAATGCGAGATGCTAAGATGCCCATTGTGTTCTACAGGGTCCAGCAGATTCAGCTGTTAGGCCGAGACATGAAGGGACCTGCTCACGATAAACTGTGGAACCAGCTGGAGGCAGAGATCCACCTCCACCGCCACAAGACGGTCATCCGAGCCTGCAGAGGGCGCAGTGACCCAAAGAAGCCCTTACCTTCCCCGGCTGGACATGTAAGGAATGTCACAGTCACTAATGTCACTTGGCAAAGGACTATACTTGCTTGACACATGTGACACTGCCACTGTAAAACCAAAAAGGTTCAGAAATCAAGACCAGTCAGACCAATCAAGTCGACACTAAACACTAAAACAGGTTATTAAAAACACACACACCACACACATACTTGAACGGACCCAAGAAATATGGGGTCACAGCCAACACATGTATAAGGTTTGGATCTTGTTGGCACCCATCACAGAGTGGTAATACACCCTCATAGGACATGGACAGCCGGGCCTTGAGGTAGTAAACGTATTGAACTGGCTTGGATGTGACTTGTTTCTTGTTCAAATGGAAGATGTACATGTTTTAAAACCTTGGCGCAGACAGACTCTGGTATTACAGTCCCTGGATCCTCCTCCCTAATGGACTTAATAAGGTTTAATGACTCTGAATGTAAAAAGTTAATTTGGTTATAATTGTCTGCGATTAAACCATTCAGAGTCGAAATTGGTGTCAGGAAGTCAGCCCTAGTTCAATCGTCAGGTAGAACGGGGAATGTATCGCTGGCAAAGCTGGAAAAATATCTGAGGGGAAAATGTTGCTTGAGATGTGAAAACCTGTCAGAAAGTTGCTGAAAGGATGTCAAAATCGTTACCAAAATACAGGTCCTTTGAAGTATTAATACCAGCATTTTAGCAAAAAACACCTTCTACTAGGGAGGGGTTGGTGGAGGTTAGTGGCCAGAGGAGCATTGGTCTGAATGACTGTAAACCAAACTCAATTTGAGTCCAGATGCTAAGAGAGGTTGAAACTGTCGCGCTAAAGTGGAAGAATGAGTAGGAGTGTGTGTGTGTGTGTGTGTGTGTGAGGGGTTTCATAAGTATTTTCTAACCCTAATCTTAGCAGTCCAATAATAAAACCATGGTAAATTTGATAATCCCAGTCCTACAAGAGGTTTAGGCCTTTGCAAATGTTGTTTACGCAATGTCTTTTCTTATTCCAAATAAACTTTACAAACAAATTTTACATCTGAGAGAGAATGTATGGAATGCTATTAAATGAACAGGCAAACCGAGGAAGGATGTTCATTTGAACAGAACTCAGGCAACCAATCACAGATTGAGAATAGAAATCCATTCAAAAGAGGGTCAGAATTAGCTTTGTTAAGGTCCTCAAATTTAGGTGTGACATACACCAAGATGTGTAAAGTTTTTTGTAAAGGAGAGGGTGAGTAAAGTGTGATCTTTTAGCATCTGTATTAATCGGAAACGGCTCACTTTTATGTAAGTTCAGTTTTTAACTCCGAAATTAGACCAAAAGATTGAAGAGTGGTAGTCATCCCATTCTGGTATCCATGGGGACAGCTGTCCTCATAACGAATGTGGTCGTAATTCCAGAGGAAGTCGAGTATTCTGGCAGGATGGTTCATTCTGACGTGACCTTATAAGACTATACATGATCATTTTATGCTTAAATAAGTAATACACAAGGTCTGGTTGTTTTCCCTTCTACTTTTGCTCGTTAATAGAACAAACGGCTGCAAACATGCTGTCTCCAGAGTGGCCACCGCTCTGTTTACGCTAAACGTTACCATGGAATCATGCGGGGCATTTTCACGAGTCGACGAAAATACAAATGATGCATGGAAACAGCATGACCTTGTTATTGTATTAAACACGTTTTAGGTCGAAGAGTGAAGTAAACGTGGTGGGGTGTTCATGGGTCCATACTGGACGGTTCCACGTTTGTGCTGTGTCCAGGTCCCCGACACGTTAGGTTAGAGCAAAAACATGGAACCGTCTGGTGGGAACCCGAGGACCGGGCTGGGAAATGCTGCAGTTTTTTGTATCCTGTATCAAGGCTTCCTCGCTCGTGCCCTTATACTGAAAATACAAACTCCTCCCCATGTTCCTCCGCCATCTTGAGCTGCTGTAGACGAACACGATTTACGTAACGTACTCTTTACGAATACTTTATATATATTCAAACATTATTTGTCCCGACACCCCACTCAGTATTTTTATCTTTTTCACGTGCTTTTTGAAAAAGTCCACTGAAAACACGTGGATATGAACAGAGCAAGACAAGTTACCAATTTCTCAGTACAGAGAATTGATTGGACAAAGATTGATAGCCAGTGGCTGCATCAGTAGAGTAGGTGTCCCTACCAAACTGACAACTCTGTGTGAAGGGACAGAGCACAATGGCACAGCTATACAGTGTAAAGGTTGTTCCTGTTTCCAGTATGGGTGTCCTCCCTCTTTCATTTCCATAGTTATCATAACTGTAACCATGACAAAATCCTGTTTGTGGTTTGTCACGGTTCCTTCTCCAGGACCCAGACTCTTTGAAGAAGACCCAGGGAGTCGGACCCATACGCAAGGTGGTTCTGGCCAAAGAGGATCATGAAGGCCTTGGGATTTCGATCACGGTCAGTCTGTATTGGCTTTTCTTCAACGTATATAAATAAAAATATTATAAGTTAGTGTTACAAGTTCATGAGATGTTAAATTTATTGTCCGGTCTACTGTGTAAGACCTGCGTGAGTTAGCGGAGCTTCCCGCCTTCGCTCTGACACGGTTCTCGTGTGCATGCTCTCCGTTCAGGGAGGTAAGGAGCACGGCGTTCCCATCCTGATCTCGGAGATCCATCCGACGCAGCCGGCGGAACGCTGCGGTGGCCTCCACGTGGGCGATGCCATCTTGGCCGTCAACAACATCAACCTGAGGGACGCCAAGCACAAGGAGGCGGTTACCATCCTCTCCCAGCAGGTGGCGATCTCTCACACCTTAAACGCTACGAGTTCCACGTTTGTGAGCAAGCTTACACGTAACGTGCTGGTTAAGTTGGCAGTGTGCTTAAATGAACAGGTTGGGAAAAGTTTTACTATGGCGAACAGTAATGGTGTTGATACCATTAGCAGAGCTACAAACATTAAGTGAGGGTATCAGTTTAAAAAATTCACATTATATAGAGTTCTTGAGCAGACCTGTTTACGCGAATAGACCTAGAATCTTAATTAGGAGTGAGAAATGGCATAAAACTTGATATTTTGCTGATCGGATACACATATAGCCCGGTATGCTATTGGCATTATTGGTTGATGGCGAACTGAATATGACAGTTGTTACAGTTTGAAAATGTAAGATTATAATCTAATTCGTGGAGTTGCATTGGCTTGGAGAGCCGGAACCGGCTGAAAACGCCTTGGGCCGTGGCTCCGGTGCTGATGCTGCCACTGCGCATGTGATTCTTTCAGCGAGGGGAGATTGAGTTCGAGGTGGTGTACGTGGCGCCGGAGGTGGACTCTGACGACGAGAACGTGGAGTATGAAGACGATAGTGGCCATCGCTACCGCCTCTACCTGGACGAGCTGGAGGAGGCCTCGGGCCCCAGTGCAGGCCTCGCTGAGGGCGCCCCGCTGAAGGGCAAGTGTCTCGCCCTCACCCTGCCTTTCTCCCTATCGCTCACTCTCAATTCACACTACATAAGTTCGAGCAGGACGTTTTCAAAGTAGGTGGAGGTAGCATTTGATTAGCTGACGTTTTTTTCGCCTCTTTTCACGCAGCTGTGGAGAAGCACCTGATGGCAGACGGTGGCGAGAACGGAGACACCGGCATCTCCAGCGAGAGCCCTTCCGAGGAGACGCCCTCCAAGACGGCCGAGTTCCAGGAGAGCAGCTCCTCGTGAGGAGCTCGCCCGGACAGGAGAGCACCTCCTTGCCCCCGTTCCTCCTCTGCGGAGGGACAGGGAGATGGAACGACTCTGTCCATGTACGATATGTATCATACAAGATGCGTTTTGGACCATGTGGAGAAGAAACCATTTCAGAGTCCTCAGGAGACAGCGAGGGGACCCAGAAATGCAGCGCTTACAAATTTCACGGCGCCAACTTCGGTTAGATGAGAAGCACACGGAAAAGGCAGAGAGCAAATCCAAACCGGAATTTCCATTCCAAGGTCTGATTTGGTGTCGGGTAGGAAGACACAGGAAAGTCTGAAATGGTGTAAGGGATTGGGTGTTTATTCTTGCGTGGTATAACCTCTGTGTGCAGTTACTGATCTACTCCAAGTCAGCCAGCCTGTGCTCAGCTCTTGTACTTGGGTGTCTCTAGAATCTAGAATTCTTGCACTGTTATCATATGTCAACTACATGGACACAGCAACACACTGATGTCAGCCTTCAAGATAGTCATTATCAAGTGTTAAAAAAAAAAATAAATAAAATTATATATATATATATATATAATTTTATTTATTTATTTTTAGTTTTGCCATTTGAGCCTAGTGTGTTCTCATTAGTGGTCAATTATGTTCAAAACCAATAGAAAGAAAATAGCTGATGACATAATCTTGGGGAGGGAGGGGCTGTTGAATGTTAAGACTCAACTTTAGCACACCATTCACCACATCAACGTCATCCTGTTACTGCAGTACCTCTGGTAGTATCTTTTGTTGTTCATTTAAAGGGTCATTTCAGGGTAGCTAAGTATATTGGTATTAAGAGAATAGCCTCTGATAGGGTGTGAGTATTCTAAATAAGAATCTTTGAGATTGTCAGTTTCATGCACAATGTAAGAGTCTCGAATGCTTCCAAGTTCCCAGTGCAACGCTGATGACCAGGATGTTGATGGAGGAAGGTGCCGATGGCTACGTAAACAATGTTGAAATTGGTTATTCAGTGGCTACTTCCAGGCAGGGGGGAAATGAGGTAAAATTGTCTGGTTCCACGAGATCCAACTGAACAAGTCCTGTGTGTGTGTGTTCTTTCGAAGACGCAAGGAGAGTTCTTGAGTTTTTGATGCTGCCCTATCCTACTGCATAGAGCCAAACCTTATCACATTTGCTAGGTTAACCCAGGCCACGACGCCTTTAGAATACAGTGAAGACTGCAAGAAATGGCTTTTGGATGAAAAACATTTATCTGTACATGAGAATGAGAGATGCAAACTTAAATAACTGTGCCACACTGACTGCTGCATATTTAAGAATTTATAGAATTAAGAATTTATATCAATTAAACATGTATAAAGGGGTGTGGGGGGGGTGGCTACCAGTATTTTACCCGCACGTTAATCTTGGAGCTTTTTGTGGAGATGTAACTTCAACTATATGCATAGCTAGTGAGTAGCAGACCTGACCCCAGTTCAGTAGGAAGCCACTGACCCACACCGGTTACACTCTAAATCTCTGCTCGTCAGAGGCCCTGAAACAGAGGACCAGCGTGTCAGACAATCGGCTCAAGGCCATATCAGTGTGCGGGCATGAGTGTTGTCGGGTAGCGTGTGTTGTGGATAGGGGCACCCGGCACCAACAGGCTGAACGTTGGAACAGTATCTTTTGCAGATCTGTCATCAACCTGCTCAGTTTTCATGTGTTATATGTGAGATCTCACCATACTTCCCCCCCTCTGGTGTTCTTTGATCCATATTCCTGCAGCCTGAGAGATTTGGTATGAACGTCTTATATCTGTAGTTACTGTATAACGATATTTGAATAAAACTTATCTGCCCATTTCAATGCCTAAGACTTGGGTTTGTTTCTAAATTGTTTATGCCAAATCCTTGGGACTTTACATACATCCAATATTAAAACAAGAGTGCATTATCTTCTTTGAGCACTAGGGGGCAACCATGACATTTGCACAGGCACCCATGTATGCTTTAATACATGCAAACTAGGTTTTAGAGAATGCAGTGGCACAATATAACATTGTTCTTAATTCTGAATCATAAAGGGAGTCTGAAAATATAAATTGTGTTCATTTCGTCTCCCTTTGTCCCTTAACCGAGCTTCTGACCTCTATTTACACTTCAGATTCATATGTTAGAACATTTTGCTAAGGTTTTCTTAAACTTGAAATGGATGTTTAATTATGACAATCCCTCCCATGTTTAGATGATATTAAATAATTTCATGACGGGTCATGTGTAGTCCATTAAATCATGAAACCCAACGTATCCAAGTTGAATGTGTCTGGAAAAACAGCTATTAATGTATAAAATTGTAGGTACATGCTTCAGACATGATACTGGAGGTCTAACAGCGGGTTGGAACAGTGGTGGTAGTGGGAATCAGCTGCTGTTCATGACCGACACTCTACTGCCACATTCCCACCCCCACACACACTGCTGAGGTGTTCACATTCCCTCAGACGCCATCGCGGCTGAGCAGGAGGGCCGTGGTGGGAACATCAGAGCCCAGCACTTCACACGCCTGCTGGTGGAGAAGGATCCTCCAAGCAATTCCGAACATCTTCCAGAATCATGACCATTGCCACTGAAGCTCCAGCCACACCCAGCATGCAGGTGCTTATAAATAACCATCATAAACTCGTTTTTTTTTTTTTTTTTTCCCCCTCGATTGTTCAGTTTTACTTTTTCCAACATTACAATGCACATTTCAAAACTGTACAAGAGTATATACACATAAAGCTGGACTGAGATAGTCCTACTGAACACGGCTCAGTCTTTCAGTTCTACTACTTAAAGTCGTTTTGAACTATCCCTGATGCATAGCTCTGGAGTGTGTTCTCCAGTGGCCTGCTTGAAATGAAGGAATCTGACTTGGTGAGAACAATTTATACCAAACAAGCCCAAAACCATTGAGGTTATGGTTATGGTCTTTAATCAGGTACAGTTCTCACTTTCTCTCACTCCCCAGATCAATATACAGCAGACACTTGTTTACACAGACTTTGTGGATGGGCCCCCCCCCCCAGTCTCTGAGGCAGAGCAGGGCTACGAGACGTCTTTGGTCTGATAAAGAAACGGGCCTTTATCGCTGATCTGGAGTCAGCCGTATCGGGTCAGGATCGAGATGGCTGGGTCTGTCCTGCGTTATGCACAGGGATCTCCAACCTTCTGAAGCAGAGGCGATGAACAGCCTCACCTGGGAAAGGCACATCCCTGTTGCCGTTGAGCCCCAGCCAGCCTCTCGTCTCTGTCTCAAGGTACCAGACCCCATCGAACTAAAGCCGACTTGGACTTCAGATTCAGAACAGCAGCTCAGAAAAGACAGGTCACATTATAGATGCACTGAGACTCTCTCCCACACACCTCATTTATATTCTAGCTATTCAAGTAATCTCACAGTACAGGAAGGGAAGAATTTCTTCCATACTCTATGCTTTCTGTACTTTAAGACATCTCACTCTGCTCCTGGCAAAGTATTCAATTAAAAACAAAACCACGCCCCTTAAAAAGAAACAACAAAACGTGGCATGTCAGTAAGACAAACTAGATCAAATTTGCATGGCAGGAGAACAAAAATGCTGTGTCCAATCAGCTGTTCTTCCGCGACATGCAAAAGTGCTGCTCTCTCATATGCAGAAATAAGTTATTCGAGTCCGGAGAGCAGAGCGAAGTCACATGAAGCAGATACCACATCACAGTTCATTAGAAGCCACTCGGGTCCCGCCCAGGTCCCGCTCAAGTCCCGTCCTGGCTGCTGCCCTCTGGATCTGGCCTGCTGGGGACGGGCAGCTCGGGCCAGGCGCAGTCCCGCGGTCGCAAGTAGCTCCCGCTGGCCTGGACCTTTGCTTGGGGCTTCTGATACGGCGAGCAGTTGCTGTTCCCCACGACCTTAGGGCTGTCGTAAACACCTTCAGGATGCTTCGCTCTGTCCGACTTGACCTGGGGAGTCTGGTAGCCGCCGGAGAGGCCCTCGGCTTCCTTTCGGTAGTTAGTGCCGTCCCGAGACTTAAAGGAGGGGCTCTTGCCAAGGACCACCCCAGGAACACTGTAGCTGGGATCCGGCAGGAAGCCGTCCTTGCGGAAGGTGTGGCGCTCTATGATGGGCGTGGCGTACTCTGGCTCCTGATTGGTCAGCGGCAGGGCGTACTGATTGGCCGTGTGCAGGTAATCATAATGGGAGGCCACCTCGTTGGCCTCGCCCTTGGCCTCCGTGTCCATGGGTCTGAAGGTGGAGCCCTTCCTGGACACTGTCCCTGCACCCAGCATCAGCGGCTGTTGGTAGTCTGTGGAAAGAGTTTACAGCAGCTCAGCTGGTTGTAAACACAGAACAAGAGCATTTACAAATCACTACGGCCAAACCAATTTTTTCCCCTCCCTCCACTGCTAGCGATAGATCCACTACACAGTTGGCATTTAAACCGATACCGCATTTACATCGAGACAAATCAATAAAGCGTTCTGTGGAGAACCTCGTTAGATGCTCAGGATGTGACATGCTGACGCTAGAGTGAGCGTACATGACTGTGACCTTTACTAAGCCTCTTTTTCACCAAGCGGTGTGCTGGAGGAAGGCCAGACAGACACACGCACGCACACACACACACACACACGCACACACGCACACACGCACACACGCACACACGCACACACGCACACACGCACACACGCACACACGCACACACCTTAAAATTATAACCTGGTGAAAGAGCGCGGGCGAACTCTTACACCGCCTCATGTGCTACAAAAGCAGCCGAGGAATCCTGACGGGCTGAGAGTGAACGATCGCGGCGAGACAGAGAGGCAGGTGCTGTGGCTGACCTGCTATGGTGCTGGTGACCAGGTCCATCTTGGGAAGGTCTTTCTCCGAGCTGTAGCTGAAGGTGAACTCTGTGGACTGGTTCCTGGCAGATGGATGCTTTACCGGTTTCCAGCAGCCTTGATGTGGTGGTGGTGGTGGTGGTGGGTGGGGGGGGTTTGGTTTGCAGGATGTGCAAATCCAGACGAGAGCTGCTGCTGATCGAAGGGTCCGAACTTTTGTGTACGGCGCAACGCAGAGCCCCCGCGGTTACGTGCCGGCCTGAGGAAGACGAGGAAGAAGAGAGAGGGGAACGGTGTTCCCGACGCGGCCTTGAAAGCGCGGGGGAGGGGGCCGGGCCGGGCAGCGGCGGGGATGACGGACCGGTCTCATTTCCGTTACAGCGCCAGGCTTCATCTTCCGCAACTGAAAAGAAAGTAGATGTAAGAGGGGCAGGGGCGAGTCCCACTGCCCTGGCCGCCGTGATGAACGGACGAATTACACTCAAAACAAACAATTCAATTCCATCCGCAACTAAAGAGCAACAAATCTCCAAAACGGCCGTTTTCCGAGCGTCTTAATACCCCCACATAAAACACAAAACAGGGCAGGCGAGTGGGTTCCGTGGCGACGCATAGCAACGGAGCAGAATCACAGTCAGGGAGAAAGAAGGCAAAAAAAAAAAAAAAAACACCTTATTACTTCTAACTCCTGCAAGCCATTTTGGTCTCCAAAGGTTTCAGAGTGCCTGAGGCTCTGTGTCTGCAGTGTTTCGGGAAATGACTTGCCTTCGCACGAACACTGCTGTGTTCTGCTGCCCCCAGCAGCCCTGCTCAATTTCTCCTTAACCCTTTCCTGGGTTTCCCGCCCGCCAGCAAGCTCGACCCTCTCCGCCTCCCTCCCGCTCCACCCTCATCTCCGTCCGTCTCGCTGGAGCAGGCCCGTCACACCGCTCAGCCTCGCACACACACACACACACACACACTTGGTGGTTCTGTACACACACGCGCTCCGTTGTCGAGGTTCGGTTCTGTCCGCTGTTTAAAGCTCACGTCGGAGGCGTGAGACTCACGTCGGCCGGGAAAAGAGCCTGGGTTGTCGGGGGCGACATGTGGAGCAGCAAGGACGTCGCTGCGAATGCTGCCATGGCGACAGCTCGAGTGTGCCTCCACTGGAGTGTGTATCAAGGGTGGATTAAATCTGCAAACTCGTTGACACAACACATAATTAAAACATCTTGCTTGGGGTCAGGAATTTTCTAATTAGTAGGGTACTGACACTGCACTGGAACTGAATTGCCGCAAGTCTGAGTCCACAGGTTAGTGCTCAGATGAAAGCCTCACCAGGGGCACAGTTCTGGAGGGGTGTTCACACACACGCGCACACACACACACACACACACACACACACGCACACACACAAGCACACACACAAGCACACACACACACGCGCACACAGGTCACCCAGAACCTTTCTTCCAAACAAAAGCACTTCAAACTTTTCCACCCAGAAACTAAAATTCCGACACAAACTCTCTCCTTTCAGGGAGATTAACAAAATAGTTTCTGTTGACAGACAAAGAACCAAAGGGAATAATTACAGCTCTGTGTACATTCAAACGCACACGTGCATGTACATTCAAACGCACACGTGCGTGTCGTGCCGTCCGTTCCATCATCGTTGCCAGGCAGGCGAGCATTCCGTGCCCCTTCGCTTTCCGGCGTTCCTGCTGATCTCCCATTCGACTTCCTCATCCTGCCAGGTGCCACTCGGTTCAGCCCGGTTCAACCCAGTTCAGCCATGTAACGCCACCACTGCCTGCCCACGACTCCCTTCCCCCCTCCCTTCTGGAACTGGCACTGCCAACCGCGCTGACGGAGTGGCGTGAACATAAACAGGGTAACGTGAGCCAAGCCCACAGAGTCGGGCGGCCATCATTCCAAATGCCCGTGAGACGCCCCCCCCCCCCCCTTCTCCCGGCTCAGGAAGCGTATGCCAAACCGCCACCCTCACCCACCCCCCTTCCGGACATCAGGAACATCGCCGCTACTACGACATCAACTCCGACGCGGCACTAATCAGACCTGCCATCCTCGGCTCCTCACGAAAAAGCCCAGGTTTGTGGAACTTTTTTTTTTTTTCCCCTCCCTTTCTTTCCTTCTCTCTTTCTTTTTGTGGAGCATTAAAAATTCAAAGCGTTTCACATGTGAAATGAACCCAATTAGGAAGCGAGGGAGGCCGAGGCGGAGCACGTGTCCTCGGAAGACTCGGCTAATGAGGCCTTGTTGATTTTACGCTGTGCGCTTTTTTAAACGCCGTGGCAGGGCGTCGTTTCTACAGCTGTTTTAAATTTTAATTCTCCCTGAATGAGAAGGTGGAGCCGATGCAGGACTGGGGGCTTCGGCGACGGTTGCTAAGCCGCGGCAACCGTGGTGACCAACGGGGAGTTTTGAACGCGACGCCTTTTGATGTCTTTGTAAAAATTGAGTAAGGATGAGTTTGGAGGAGAAGAAGAAAAAATGATTAAATAGAAAACATTTTAACCTAAAAACTACGCTCTAGATTCAACCAGAGAAAAGTGAGGGGGGGAAATAGGTTTAATAGAATCATGATGAAAAGGGAGAAGGCGGAGAGAGAGGAACTACTGTAAGAAAGTCCCGCGATGTCTTAATAAAAGAACCGCACCACTGCCAGGCTGTCTGAGCCTAAAGAGGGAGTCGCTGTCTGTTCACCAGCAGCCCTGCGCAGAGATGCGTCTCCATTCCGAGCTGTCAAATCTGTCCCCAACAGCTTATACAGTGAGTGACACACACACACACACACACACACACACACACACACACACTCTTCAGGAGGAGCAGACGCAGTGCTTTAACTTCAGTCACTTCCTCCTTCATCCATCCCGGTATACAGCACGACTGCAGCTCTTGAAGCCCCGCTGTGCCTGAGATGCGCAGAGCTCACAGACAGAGATTACAATTTCCAAGCTTCCCGAGGTGCTCTACACCGAGTGGGCCAGATCACAAGCCACGCCGGCGGAGAGAGCCTGCTGAGCCGAGTGGAGTATTACCGCTGTTATTATTTTTTTTTGGTATTAACATTATCGACATTATTTTCATCACAGAGCCTCAGTTAAAGACCACACATGCACAGGACTCAAGAACATGCCCAACAGGCGACGAACAGGCAACGAACAGGCAACGAACAGGCCCCTGTGCTAGCTGTTCACAGCTTCTGCACTGAGTATTATAGCTTCCCTGAGTACAAAAAAAAAAGCAACTGAGAAACAAACTGCCAGCAGTTTGCTTTAGCAGATACCCCAAAGGCATTTGCCTCCACACCTGGACGGCTGTGGGGCAGAAGTCTTAGCAGGCAGGCAGCCGTGTGCATGCACGACTCTTATCTACATATTGACTTGGTTTAAACCTACAGCGGCGCTGCAGTGATAATTACACGGATGAGGAGGTGGAGGAGTCTTCCTTCACCTGGGGCGCAACCTGGGGGCGGAGCCTCCAGTGGCCCCCCACCAGAACACCTGCAGCGAAGCCTCATGAGCCAGCAGCTTACACACACACGCGCACATTCAGTTACACGCATATACATGCAGTTATACATATACACACACACACACACACACACACCCCACTTCACCCCTCCCAAAAAAAAAAAAAAATTAATAATAAAAAAATAAAATTCCCACTCAGGCCTCCACATACATACAGGAAGCGCGCGCACGCACACGCACACGCACACACACACACACACACACACACTGTTGTCGGCCAGATCAGGCCTCTGAACTCCTTGATCAGGTTGAATGGTCTCAGCTGCCACTCATTAGTAATCAGGGAGAGAAGTGCAGCACAGACAGAGCCTGCCAGCACCAGGACGACACGCGTGCCAGTGCCAGACCACAGACGTCTGTTTACCCCGACCCTGCATGCGTGCGTGCGTGCGTGTGTGTGTGTGTGTGTGTGTGGAGAGAACAACCCTGCAAATGGGTCAGTCTGACTGCCGTAAACGCTGCCGGTGCATAATGAGCTCCGTGATGGAGGAACAGAGAACTTCCCGGATCAGTGGAACATCAGAGGGTCCCATCACTCATCCCGGCTCGTCTGAAAATCCTTGGATGCATGATTCATGCGCACCTAAAAAATACATGCCCAGCTCCATCAGCGAGCGCCTGTGACAGGCGGAGAAACTGGGGCTTCAGTGGCGCTTCACAGTACCGTCGTATCTGAGGGTGCGGAAGTGTGTCAGTCTGACAGGCACAACGCAAAACTTTACAGCAGCCATTATAAAGTGACTGGAACGGTTACACACACACACACACACACACACACACACACACACACACACACACACACTGCACCAGACCTGTGACACTAAACCTCTGACCAACAAGGTGCAGCACACAAACAAACTGGCCCGTTTAAATACGCTTTCCTGGCTCTGCCGTTTACGATCCAACTCGGTGTGTGAACAACACAAACGGAACCGGGCAGGAACATTGGATCGTGGCTTGAGGTTTGTAAGGGTAGCAACTGGTACTTAAACTGAACTGGGCAACCATCAGCAACAGACAAAGGGGCAGTGCCCTTCGAGAGTGGCACAGAGATTAAAAACACAGTAAACACAGGCAGTGTCCTCGAGGCTGCCATAGTTTACCAACACAGTAAAGGTACGACACCCTTCTACTCAGGCTCCTGCTCTTTAGAATTGCTTACTTGATTACGAATCAGATCAATCGCACAGGAGTCACAGAAAGCCCATGCAGTTCAGAGCACCAGGAAGCACCTCTCCAGTGGGACATTTGCCAACTTCCTCACCAGACGGCCGTCAAACAGGTGAGCGAACATATTTATTGAGATCCGAGTTCAATTTAATTATTTGGGCAGTTAACTATGAAGCCCTGCAAATTGTTGGGGTGGACATGTGATTCCAGATCTACCAGGATATACGGGAGTAATATTTAGTCATCAGCTCAGACACAGGTCAATGGGCATTTTCATTTATTCACTCCTCCAGTGATTTCCAAGCATCGCTGAATACAATACAGTCTAATTCGCCTTTATATATCCTACCATTCATCAGACACTTTCTAAAACTGTAGTGCAAAACTGAATGTCCTAATAATGACCTCCCACGGAAGGTCTATAAAATGTAAAAATGAGCCACCGGAATCATGCATTACAGAAATCACTCTACAGCACCAGCGCAGCACGCCTTCCTCCCATTAGGAATGACTTCAAACTTTTTTTAAATTGATCAAATGTAAGAGAGAAATGAACAGTGTGTGTGTGTGTGTGTGTGTGCGCGCACGCGCATGTGTGTCTCTGTCCTAGAGAGAAAGAGGGAGAGAGGGAGAGAGAGAGAGAGAGAAAAATTAAACTGAACCAAAAAGTGTGCCTTGGATTTAATATTTTATAATTGCCAAGGGACATTCCAAGATCAATGAATTTTTGCCCGAGACGCACATCAGAAAGAGATGTACTTCAGTCTTTTTAGGGAACATTGGTCTATTTAATTCGGGTGTCTGATGCATGTGAAATATGCTTCCCCTGGTCTCCTTCAGGTCCTGGAGGCATGGCTGCAGGCGAACATTACCACTTTTAATGTGCGGGCCCCAGTAGAGGGGGAATAAGCCAATAACCCATCCAGGCTAATGGCCTCTACTGTTTATTCACGCTCAGCCCTTCTCTTCGGCTAATTTTAGCCTTTCTGTGTTTTTCCACGTGCGCGCGCGCGCACACACACACACACACACACACACACACACACACACACACACACACACACACACACACACACA
>JAOYMR010000017.1:18504443-18549507 GCA_025802075.1 Tenebrosternarchus preto | reverse complement strand
CCCCCCCCCCCCCCCCCCCCCCCCCCCCCCCCCCCCCCCCCCCCCCCCCCCCCCCCCCCCCCCCCCCGCCCGCCGGGCGCCGAGAGAGTGAGATCTCAGTGAGAGCAGCAGAACAAGTCTCTCTCTCTGCGGTGCTGTAGCTCAGGGGGGTTCGTTTGCCTGCTGTCCTCAGCAGAAACCCTGTTCAAAAATGTTCTCCAGAATTTTCCAGAGCCCCAGCCTTTATCCACACGGTCTGGAGCCACTGACCAGTGTCCTTGTGCATACCTTTATTAACCGTCCTATGGCTCCCATATCCCCATTCAGCCAGTCACGATTGGTTATCAGGCCGTGGAGGAGGGGCCTGTGAAACAGGGCTTTCACCGCACAGGCAAAAAGCCCAGAAATGGCCGCAAGGCACCGGTGTGCGGCCGCACGCGAGTCGTGTGACGTGGGAGAACTTACTTGTGCAGCATTTTGAAGAGGCAGATCGCAGTCAACAGCAGAACAACCAACACGAGGACGGTCATCCCTATGGCGACCACGTTAACTGCGGAGACAGAGGGGCAGCAGGCATGACGTCAGGCGGGACGACCGCGTTCAGGACACACTGGTTCGTGCGGGGCAGCGAAGCCGTACCGAGGACAGGTTGAGAAGGAAAGGGTTTGGTGAGGTCAGCTTCGTCCGGGAGGGGCTTGGGCCGGGTGGCCAGCGGAACCAGGGAGGACGCGTTCATCTGCTCACCTGCTTCTCGAGCATCAGCAAAATGAAAAGGGTTACAAGAGCCTGCTGGATGATCCCTTATTTACATGCATTCCCCACCAGACAAACACCGTCTCCACCACGCCGGACAAACACCACCCGAACAAATGCGTACTTGGAGAGTTTCTGACTAAAGCGCAGCCGAGCAGCTCCGTCTTCAGGTCTGGCCCTTGGTGCCACTGGAGAGGAACCACCCGGATGTGGCGAGCAGTGATGGCGGGACGGAAAGTGTTTCGCGCCTGGTAGAGGCTGTCCATGTTTCCTTCAAATATCTACAAAGAAAAATCGCCTTCCATTACATTCATGCACGAGTTCTTTAATGTAAATCGATCGAGTGTGTTTGGCGATGCTCACCATATCTTCAGAGCTGTTATACTGGGTGTAAGTCCGCCAACGGCTCTTCTCCTTGTACAAAATTTTGTAGCTTTTCACAAAGTGGTTGGACGAAGTCAAGCCACTGGTTGAAATCCCTGAAAATAAAAAACAAATTTAACTAGGGTGTAAAACTACCACTTACTTATTTTTATATATGCTGATTAATGCTTACATACGTTTTTAAAGCAAGTGCAACACCTGTGTGTAGTTGGTGTACATGTATTTTGGGGAAAAATAGATTAAATACATTTGCGAATCTTCTCACCAAGCCTTCATTTCCAGCCTGACGTGATTCCAACTGCAGATTACAGATTGGACACTTCAGCGTTCATTCAAAAGACTCAACTCGCAGATTGCAATCCTCAAGTGCTTCTTAAGTAGTTCCATTTTCTCCCATCAGAGCAGCGTCATGTCAGTGCAAGACGGCCACCTCAGGAACGAACCAGAAAGTGGGAGGGAGTCTGTCTGTCCTAGCCCAGCCCCCACTGAGGCCATGCAGGTAACACTTTGGCCCGGGGCAGAATTCAGTCTGTTGGAGGCTGACAGGGATTCTTCGGAAGGTTTCCTGGTGGCATACAGCCAGGAAGATACTTTGTTACCTCAGGGATCAACCAACCAGCATTAGAACTGCTTAAGCTTGGGAAGACATTGGAACCCCCCCCCCCCCCAAATATCTGCAAATTATTCAAAGTGTAGCTACTGTGTGTGCTGACTTAAAAGTGCAGGGAACCCACTACTTAGATGATTAGATAGCTCAAAGAGAACCTCAAAAGGTAATGACTAAGTGTTAAAATTCTTTTGAAGAAGAAATCAAAATGTTCTTTAAAGAGGAATGGCAGTGGTAAAACCCCCCTTCTGATCAAGACTCTCCAGAGTGGGACACCATGGAAAAACTGCCAACCACACAGAATCTTGAAAAGAGTTTGAGTCTTGAAAAGAAGCGAGAGTAGAAGTTATTTATTGCGCTCTGAAAGTAAGAACAGAAGTTGGTGACTGCTGGCTGCACCATCATCTGATTCACTCAGATGGTTAAAGCGTCATGGATTAATAACCCAAAGAAACGATGCAAAGCTCTGGAGGCTGTGAAGAACAGCGTTGCCATGTTATACCGCCTACAATGTAGATAATGGCCTCCTCTCTTTGGGGGGAGCGCACTCCATTAAGGACAGGCACATCTAAACGCCGGGCTTCCGAACAAGAGACAAAGTGGGTATTCTCTGGGACCGTGTGCACAGAGTCCTTCAGCAGCGTGAAATCAGCATGGCTGTGCTACACACAACGCGCTCAAAATAAACTGCATGTCCGGCCTGCTCCTATATTTAAAGGCAGCTTTTGTGAAAAGGCCTGTATGTTTGCAAGGGAATGAAAGAAAAGGTCTTTCAATTCTGACATGCAATACCAGGAACTGTTTTTTTTTTTTTTTTAAAAAAAGAATTGATGCAGATATCAGCTGGGTGCTGGAGTGTGGAAGGGGCCGGCGTTCTCATTGCTCTGGGCCTGTAATGTTGGCCACACCCTCGACAGTCACGAGAAAGCCCCATTGTAAGGATGATTAGCCCCTCAGAACAGGCGCTGGACCCAGGCCTACCCTGATCCCTTCTCTTTTAGACAGACGTGTACACGAGGGGAACTAATCCCATTGAGCCTCACAGCAGCAGTGAGAGGAAAAGGCTGAGAAGTGACCAAGAATGGACCCGCCTACGAGAACAGAACTCGGAGGAAAGCGGAACTCTAAAAGACGGCGTATCTGCTGAGCCGCCGATCCCTCAGATCTTGGTGAGCGCATGGGTTTGTACAGTTCGCACTGAGCGTCACAAGACTGCACGGGAAAAGAAGCCCAGGAGAATCATGGGTATGGATGGATACAGTAACAAACCTGTGATTCTTTTCTTCTCCCCCAGGTCCAGCTCCTGCCACTGCCTGCTGTTGGCCCAGATGCCTGTAGTGGAGTCTGCTTGAGGGCCCTTGGATACATCGCCACGCCATGCGGAACTAACGGAGACTGGCTGGAGGACGGCCTGCCTGGTACAGTCTGTGATGGGAGATGAGACAGATGTGAGGAAGGGATTTTTGGGCTCTTTAAAAAGGCACACGGGTGAAGGCCGAGTCTCGGTGTGGCGTGCTCTTTAGCACATGTGAACACAGACACACTGGCATCAGCTTCATTTTGCCTAGTTAAAGTGAATATGAAAGGCATGGAAACCAGCAAAGGGCATACTGGTCTTCTGGTTGTTTGCCATAATAAAAATTGTTTGCCATAATAAAACGCACATGGAGCAATAACTCTGTTCGTGGCGTGCACTGCCTCAACAGGAAGAGCAGGCCAGGCCCAAGAAAAAAAGAAATGAAACGAAACGGAAAAAAAACAAAACAAAACAAACAAAAAAAGCCACCACGTATACTTCAAATCACATGTGCTGGGGAAAAGCAAAATGAGAAACCGACAAGAAATGCGACACCAGCGTTGTTATTTTCATTAAATATATTTACACCTACTTTGTTTTTGTTGGGAGTTGAGCAACTAGTCCATGGACTCCACAAGGCATCAGAATTTAGCATTATGAGAAAGGGAAGAACAGTTAAGAGAGCCTGACTGAAGTGGCTTGGGGTGAGAATGACAGTAATGAGGGGTGGCCTGGGGGGTGTCAAAGTCAAGAACACACTGTGTTAGTGGAAGGAAATTCCACAAATGTTGCTCACTGATCACTGGCCACTGATCTACTTCATCTACAAAGCTTGTTCTTCAGCCATCCTCCCCCAACACAACATCATTGATCAGCCTGATTTTAGGACAACCCTGCTGTAGACTAACTGGTTTAACAACCTGCTCGGGGTGGGGGAGGGGGGTAGGGTGGGGGTAGAAGAACAGGTGTGAGGAGCGGCCGTTAGAGCACCATGTTGGCAGCCAACCTGCTGTTTAGCCTGTCTCTGCAGTGCTTGGCTGTCCGGGAGCTTGGAGAGACGCACGAGGCCTGCCGGCACAGGTAGTGCTGCTCTCCTGAAAACGAGTCATGGTGCCAGACTCCATCAGGTGAAAACAAATCAAGTTGGACGAGGAGTTCTCACGCTTGCCAGGACCAAGCTGCTACACCACCAGCAGGCTGTGCTTTTGCTGGTGGCAAAAGGAGCTAGCATGGTTAGCGCCGTGGCTACGGTCCGTGTAAATAAAATGTAGCATGTAAGGGGAGGGTTGACTGACCAACCAGAAAACCAAACTGAAAAATAAAGAGATATGTAATGAACAAAATCATGAAGAAAAAAAACCAAAACAAAAAAAAAAAAACATAAAAATTACACTTACCACTCGTGACAAATGTGAAGAGTGTTTCAGACAAAGAGCCACTGATGGAGAGAGAGAGAGAGAGAGAGAGAGAGAGAGAGAGAGAGAGAGAGAGAGAGAGCACAGTCAGAGCTGAGGTCAGTGATTACAATTACAGTGATAAATGGTGGGCTGCCATGTGAGGGGAACACCCAGCTGGGGAGTGAAGAAAACACCCCCCACTGGGCCCTCCCCTCCCGCTGGGCCCTCCCCCCGCTTGCCTTTGTTACAAACACGCCCACCTACTGTCCCTCCACCCCACAAAAAAAAAAAAAGACGTGGATCCCCCCCCCCAGCATGGAGAACTGAAGCAAAGCTGGGGCTGCTCCACAGAGCCGTGTGGGGGTAATTAATGGGGGCATGGCAGGGAAATTGCATCTCTCCCTCAGCTATTAGTTAAGAACTGGTCGTTTTTACAGGCTGCATTTCCTGCCTGGGACTCCTTTGACACCATTCTTATCCACACAAGTTATTGAGACCAGAATAACCATGTTTAAATTCAACTGACCACCAAACATATAAACTGAAGCTGACTTCCTTGTGGGCTTCCAGGAATGGGTAAACTGATTATTGAAACATATTGATCCTTGCCATCCAGTTAGACTGAAGCTGCCCCTGGGGACTATTACATAATGAGCTTTATTCCTCTCACAGCTGATATACTTCCTAATAGATGCTCAAACTACTGCTGGGCAGGGTGTTTGTGCTACGGTGAAGATGGGCTTGCCTGGACATGTTTCCAAGCTCTCGTCTTCTGTCTAAATACCACTTGAATGTCACGTCAGCAACGGAGTCTCACTACGCAGCTATACATACCCTTCCATGATGGACGGCGAGAAATTAGCCACGTGTAACTCAAGTGAGGCTTCACATAGCGCGGTCATATTTCCCCATGTCAAGTAGAGGACTCTTCAGTTTCAGTCATGACCACTTCAATTTACTAAGAAAGAGATTTGGGGTTTCACTTTTGTATTTGAAAAAGTTTTTTTTTTTTTTTTGCCATAAATAACCACCAATATAGAATAAATCCTGATAGCTGCTTATGTGGTGATTAAAATGTAGCGGTCCCCATACACCCTGAGGGTAAATCAATACAAAGTCATTAGTGGTGATGGCCGAGCTACATTTCAGATAACCTGTCTGCTCTTATCACTATGGACAGGCTTAAGGATGCACTGCATATCACTGACAGACAGGCGTTTCCTTCAGCCACCCCAGAATCTGAATAAGGGAACACTTTTGAAGTGCTGTGGTCAAGCGATCTTATCCCGACGCGGCTCCGGCGGCCCGCCAGCCATCCCGACGCGGCTCCGCCTCTTGGTGCCTTCATCAGTTGCCTACGGCGACACATGGGATTGCGCTCCTGGATGAACGACTGACCTACTCAGCACTGGGCCTTTTCCGGGGAGATGCGACTGCGGGAAATCGTCTCCAACATGCAGCGATAAAGGAATGAACGGGCTCGGAGAGGCCAAGGGCAGGGAAAAAAGAAAAAGAAACGCAACACGTTCGGACTCGTCCGGGATGGGGCATTAATCCCGTCAGAGAATGGCCTTCATGACCAAACAATTTTTTTCCCCAAACGTGCAGGTCAGTTGTTCACTTTTACAGGGAGAGATGACAGGGGCCCCGTTACAGAGCAGGGAGGCTGGGATCCAGTCCTCTCTGAGCTCACACTGAAGGAGAGGGGCCCGGGACCTTAAGAAGAGGCTCACCTTTTAGACTGGATGCCGTTAGCTTGGACCGGCTCGTAGCTCCTGAGCCCCGGGTGCTGCTCCACTGTGATCTGCCCTCCGAACCGGTCCAGGATGACGCCGGCGTGGACGGCAGCTTTACACAGCACTGAGGTCTGAGAGAGAGAGAGAGAGAGAGAGAGAGAGAGAGAGAGAGAGAGAGAGAGACAGAGACTCAGGAAATCTGAAGGAACAGTCACAAAATGGGTCTGTGTGAGCCTCAGCAATCCTAAGCCTCAAAATATAACGCATGCACTTAAAAGGAGGGGGGGGGGGCATCACCACCCAGACAAAAGAACTTGGTAAATGGAATTACTTTTATACATGTAAATAGTTTAAAATAAATAAATAAATCCAGAACCAATACCCAGAATGTCCCCGCTAGATATTGGTTTTCCATTCCTCTGATTTTCCAGTACATGCACAACACACTGACATTTGAACAAAATGATGTTACAAGTCCTGCCCGGGTTACAGCAGTCCATCCTTGTCAACTGGGCCAACAAAGCCGTTTCAATTCAATTTACACAGGCATTTTGAGAAACGCTCACGCAGGCTGTGGCTGGACACTGGGCCGCTCAGTCTCCCCGGAGTGTGTGGCTCTGCTCCAGTAGAAACCAGAACGAAAGACACATTGTAATTTAATTGAGGCAGGACAATTACTGTAATTGCCCCATCCTGGAAGAATGTGAAACACCCCTCTTTTAGTGGCTACCGGAAAGCTGTATTTATTCCTAACAAAATATCTTCAGAATAATATACCTCTCAAGACGCTGCTTAATTTAGCAGGCTAGACCAGGTAAGGGAACCACAAAGGAGAAAGTCTGTAAACACAGTGATTTTCTGCCAAGCACTGGAGTAGAAGTTCAGATTGCTAAGAATATTGAGGGGGAGGGGGGGGGGGGGGTTTCCCTCATGTACCAACATGATCTCTGGCGCTTGAGGTGTTTGTTGGTAAATCCATGTGGGCAAGTGAACCTGCCTTTCCTGCTGGCCCCTTTACTCCACCTGTCTAGCTCCGACTGTACAATGGCGCTGTATGAATGGAAGGCACGTCCAGTCTCGAGGCTGTCTGTCTGCAGCGCAATGCGCTAACAGACCCTTATCTGTCCCAGCAGCTGCTCCACATTCAGACCCCAGCCGCTCTCATTGCCCTGATCACGAATGCGGCGACCAGGGCCATAAACACGTCCTGCTAGAACCCCCCCACTACACCCACACACCCGTCCCCGGTCTCACCCTCCCCTCCACCCCTCCCCTCCAGCACCCTCCACTCCTCAGGCTGCAGGAGTCCAGCGTGCTCTTGGCCACAGGAGTTCTGGCCTCTGGGATGGGATTCCAGAGCACAGAGCTGCTGCTGTCAGCCCAAGATTGCTCGGATTTTACCAGTTTAACCCTTCCTCCGACTTCAGAGCTTTATTTACCGGGTTAGGACGAGGTCCATTGAAGTACGAGTTCAAATCCCAGGTCAGTCGAACGTTGGGTGACCAATCAGAGAGAGAGCAGGGCGTTCAGGGTTGCACCATGGCTTACCCAAGGGCCACAGCCAGGCCAAGGGGTTCTCACATTGTGAACGGATGACCTTTACGACAGAATACCTACAAATATGTAACCAAACAGGTGACATCACCCGTTTGTTTCTATTGTCTGGAAAGAAATCCGACCTATTCAAAGTGGTTTCCTATATGGAAGACCTTTCAGAATGAACACTGTAATAGGCTAAAATCGTTTTAAAAAAATTCCACACAGCAACGCAACACCTCGCGGGTTTTTCAACCCCTTTGCACAGAAGAGCTGAGAAGAACACTGTGGAGAAGGGGACTTTGATCAGTTGTGTTTACACAAAGAGGTGCCCTGCTCTTGTTGTGTAAATGAGTTTCATTTGAGTTTCATTTGGACAGTGAATGAAGGCATTAGGAAACATGAAGGAGGGATTAAATGGGCCATGCCAAGCTTAAATGTGGTCTCTGTGAGCGAGGCACGCTCATGTGTACCGGATAGGTCCAGTTGGCACATGGACTCCTGTTCTGGGACATCGTCTGTGGGGAATCTACCCGCTTCCTATCCCTCCGTTAGCAAGGCTAGCGAGAGATAATCGGTGGCATTGCCTCAGTCATGGGCAGAGGAGGCACTCGCCTGGCACAAGCTGCCAACAGCGGAATGGGAGGGGTTTGCAACCACCGTCGGGCCGAGTGGAACGCCCATCCACACGTGGACATGTCGGCTGGGAGAAGGTAGACACGAAGATCATGCTGGGAGAATTTCACAGATGATCGTGGAACGGGATCGTGGAACTGTGACTTTACAGATAAAAGAGAGGAAAAAAGAAAGAGTAGAGAAAGAGGGGGGAAAACCCCAAAGTGCCACCAAAGATCTGAAAGTTGCACTAATTCCTAGCTGCACACTTGCTCTGGAAGGCTGAAGTCACATGTTTACAACATAAAAATTCCCCTCAATAAATCATATTGCAGCTGCCCTGATCTGCCAGTTTGCTAAAGCCAATTAGTTGAAGTAATCAAAGTCATGTCACGACTTCTACATTTGAAACGGGAATATCTACCATCCTGATGAAAGTGTTTCTAATCTGAAAGCACTAGAGGCAGCACAAAGCCAACTGCATGAAGCGAGAAGAAAAACCACTGGTCACCGAGTTTAAAGACTGGATTATTACCGAAGTCCCAAGTGCTTGAAGGGGGGAGCTCGAAAGCCTTACCACATGACTTGAATCCAGTCTCTCTGCCTCTCTTTCAGAAACATGGCTGGAATAAGTTGAATTAGCAGTTGTGGCTCGACAGACCCAAATTTCAAAATCTACTATGAGAGGTGTTACACAGTGTTGTAGAGAGGGATCTGTCTTAACTCCATACTGGCTGGCAAGAACAATGAGATCTGTACAAAACATTCCCGCGTCACGTGACTCAGTCGGCCCAACACATTCCCTTGCTCGCCACGATACACAGCACTGCACCATTGCAACGAGTGCCTGACACAGAGGTTGGTGGTTAGAGGATGCCTTTCCCAGCCTGTAGTCTCCCAGCCAGTAAAGATGTCCTGCTCAGAAGAGCTTCCCACAGTTCTTCCTGCCCACTGACCGTAAACACCATCCTGTTTGGGGAAGTACAGTTAACCCCACCTCCTTCTCTCACCCCCAAGTGGTCATGTCTTGCAAACACCACCCCACCCCCACTGTTGTAGACTCGCTCCCCCTCTCTTCAAGGTGCGGGATATAAAACTGGGACAGAACAACGAGGCTGCACTCACGTGTCTGTAACCGTGCGAGATGTCCCCGGATACCTCGGCCGCCGCCTCCGCACCGCATCCGGCTGGACAGTACTTCCTGTACGGAGACACAACAATGCAGCGGCCGCTCAAGCTCTGCCTGACTACAGCGCTCGTGCAGCGGGTCAACAACACCTACTGGGCTGCTCAAAGGAGAAGGACTCATACGGAAGTGACGGAAACGGATTCAGATCTGCTTACGATGACATGAGCGATTGTTTTAAACCCCTGGAGCTCTCCGCTGGGGGCAGAAAGGTGAAACTAGTGGAGTTTTTTGCTTAATAACGGCAAAGAGAGCGACACCTGGGACTTTTAACAATGGAACGGGTTTCTATTGCAAGACACGTACCTGTATTGTGAAAGGGAGAAATGGATGCTTTTGTTGGAGCATGTGAGCACATCTGAAGAAGAGAACAGAGTAGGACACAAGATGAGGGACAATAAGGGAACAGCTAAGACAGACGTCATTAGAGGACGTGCTGCCTAAAACAAGACATGACACACACGCACATGCGCACGCACACGCGTTGAAACCACCACCATCCCTAAAAAAATGTTAACAAAGGCAGTAGAGCATATGCTCAGGCTTGGACAGCAGATCGTTGTACTGGTGTGATGTGTTGGGACATGCCCTGGAGACAGCGTGGACGAGCCGGGGCACGGCTCGCCCTGGAGACAGTGGCGCTCGTCAACCCAGCACAGGGGGTGGAAAAAAAAACACGCTGAGGAGTAGGACGATGCCTCCAGGTGGTCGTTGGTGCTGGAGGTCTGAGGGTTTAGCAGGATGAGGTGTGGGGACAGGGGAGAAAGACGGAGGTCTGGCCTACCTCCGTGGTCTACCGTGGAGTAGGAGAGCCGGAAGCCCCTGCCCGAGGTGTGACGGCTGGCGCGGAAGCTCACGGTGAGCTTGCTCTCATCGGTGTAGAGCGGGTATAACCGAGGAGGGGGCTGCATTCCCTCACAGTACTGCCAGAACACTAACACAGAAGGGGCAGAGAGACCCATTTGTCAACGTGAAGAAAAAGTAGAACTAAACATACATACTGCTAGAGATGTTCATGGTGGACAGACCTGAGCACATTGAGTGCAAAATCTTGTGCTTTAAATAGAAAAGATTAGCCCTATAAAAGGTTACAAGAAAAATATACCGAACACAGTCTAAAACTACTAATATATAAAAGCCTAAATTAAATAAAATGCCAAATAAACCATGTGTTTTAGACCATGCTAAATAATCTTTAATATACATATATAATAAAAACATAATAGATAGAAGAAATAGAGTGAACTTGCATTTCTTATTCTCTGGCTGGTACACTAGAACTCGTGAATATCAAGATTTAATTGGTATACAAGAAAAACATCTTCCACCAAGTCATCCTAGGGGTTACCAGTATCTAAGTGGTACGGATGGGCTACAGCGCTTCAAAAGGTCAGTGTGATGTTAAAGCTACACCATTAAAGGCTTTAACCGTCAAAGGAAGGACTCCGTCATGTGCAACTTAATAGGCTGCTAGCATATGACCAAGTGACTGTTGGTGGCCCTCCACTGGCCCTTAGTTTCCAGCCCTGATGAAGCCCCAGCACAGTGTCATCTGAAACGTCTCTTCCTTCCTGTCTTTCACCCCGCCTTGGAAATAAAGCCATTGGAAAAAAAAGCCCCCCCCCCCCTTTTTTTTTTTGTGAGGAGCAGGAGGCTGACTGGAAATAGTTGACGATGGAGACAATAGGGCAGTATGGGGTGGGCGGGTGGATCAGCGAGGCCCGTCCGCCTGGGTGTCACTGACGGGCAGCGGCTGAATGGTGAAGGTGAAGAGCTGTTCCACCCGACACGGCGGTAAAGTGATATTCTCTCGGCCCGGCACTCCGACAGGCTCTAGCGAGAGATTACTTGACAGCGAGGGATTACTTGACGCTCTTCCCCAGTCCCTCTCTCGTGCTCCTGCTCTCTCATAAGGAGAGGAAACTTTCCAACACGCGGAGCTCGCTTCCCTTTTTAAAAACGTGAAACTTTTGGCTTGTAAAGTTGGGAGACTGAGAAAGTGTTTAGTCCGGGTGCTATTCTGCCTGTTTAAAACTTAATCACCACCCTTGAACCGAAGTCTTCTATATCAAATGTGAAGGTCAAGCAATTCATTCACCAACACAGTTCCTCTTGGGAACATTAGAACATGTTCTGAAACTAAGGGTTATGGGTAATGAGCTGAATACAACAGAAGAATACAATATCCTTTGGAAAACAGCAAATAACATGCTGGCTCACTATTCACACACGCATTTTCTCCCCTTATCAGTCTGTGCCTCTATAAAAACCAGACGCTCGCACTGGATGTACCATAGTGTGTGGGAGGATGAAGACAGATTGAGACCAGCAGCTTAATGGTTGGGCTTATCGGAGGAGCTCCTCCTGACACGGCTAATTGCTGTTAAGTCACATGACTGATGCTATGGACACACATGCCTGGACCATACAAGGTGATGCATGAAGATGAAGGGGGGAAAAAAAAGGATCTTCACTGGATTTCACCAACAGCCCAGCGAGAACTGCTTGCTGTCTGCCAAATTTACAAGCCTCACCCCCCTGAAATGATATTACACCTTCACTTCCTCCACACCTGGTGAAATTCTCACTCTGTTCTTAAAATAGGAGCACGGTGTCTTAACATGTGCTAATCCCGTCTGCACAGGAGACATCTGCACCTTGAACAATAGGAGAAACCATCAAAGGGAGTAGCCTCTTTAAAAACCAGGACCCAAAAAAACAGAAGCGCTTGTTTTTGCTTAAACTAAGGATCGATACCAGCCAACGTAAGTTATATCAAATAAATAAAATAAATAAAATAAATAAATAAAATCATATCATCAACATAAGAAATCAAATCAACATAAAATACAAAGTGTTATCCAATTACCCAGAGTATCAGATTCAGCTTTATCATCAACATGTGTGAAACTCCATCTATTACATAGAATTTAAAAGTGCAAATGGATGTCTCATGAGATAAAGGGCACTGACTGCTCACCATGCTTTGACTCTTTTAGGACCTTTAGGTAGTCAGTTGTGCAGTCCTCCCCTTCAATGGACAGGTCTTCAAAGGCGAGGACGATGCGAAGAGTTCCCGACACGCGGATCTTCCACTCACACCATGAGTTGTTGGGGTACAGGCCTGGGTAATTCTTAGAGGAGAGGAAACCGCTGTTCGGGCCCAGGACGGAGTGCCCACAACCATCGTCTGTGGAGAACAAAGAATCAGACAAGCTCCTTCAGATGACAGTGCCTATAGGAATTTCCCCTAAAATGGGAACCTAAAAACAACTAAAACTAAATAATAAGACATCACAAGATGAATATAGATCGAGCTCAACCAAGACAACAGCACAAAAAAACAACAAAAAAAAAACCCCAACAAAAACCCACACCATACTGCCAAACATGAACTGACTGCAACATTGCCAGACAAACAGCCAAGAGCAAGCTTGCTTCTACCACGCTGTTTCGACAGCTGCGTGCCACGTCCGAGCGTGGCGAGTCGCGGTGTGGCACAGACGGCCTTGACGTGCACCCTGAGCTCGGGCTGAGGCAACAAGCGGCAAGGAGCGCGAGGGACAGGCCTGGTGGCGCAGTGAGGAATGCGATTACTCCCGACTATTCCGACGAGGACGGCAGAGGCGACGGGCCGGAGGGGGCCAGTCAGCTGCTGGGGCCAGCAGGACAAGTGAAGGAGCTGGAACAAGTTTCCCAAGGAGGAGAGAGAGAGGGAAGGGGGGGGGGGGTTTCAGTGGGTGAGAGTGAGTGCGTGTCATGTTTAACCCTATAGGTTCTGGGAACATGGAGGTATGCTTAAAAGACAGTAGACCCAAAGCAGAGAGGAGTTCCATGCTCTTAAAATACCAGAGAACACGACGTTACGCGGCCTGTAAAAACAGCCCTGGCTCACGCCGCCATTAGCGAGCGCCGTGCGCTAGTGGACGTGCACACGGTGGCCTTTGTAGGCTTGGCTGAACCGAGCCCAGATGTGCTTGGAGACGTGAAGTGGAAAAATCACCAGCAGGAAAGACACACCTTCCAGCAGGTGGGCTAGCGATGACACCACGCCCCAGCCGCAGGCTCGAGTGCCCCGAGGCCATAGAAGATCCAAGCACATTACACTGGCTGGCCCATGCAGGGAGAACATGCTGAAAATCACCTTTAAACATTCGCAGCCCGTAACAGGCTGGCCATCTGATAAACCACCATACACGGACGTTATTGTGAACTTAAAGGGTAAAGTGTGGGTTGAAAAGCATCAACAGTCTAACAATCTTGGAGGGCTTTTCGTTGCCAGTTTAAAATACACCAAATTACAGCTCTGCACTTGAGCACCTGGGAAACCAACACTTCTGCAAAATAAAACAGGAAGTAGTTTTTCTTCTCCAGTTCTTCTCGTTCAGACCATGTCTGACAATTTATTTGGGCCAAATTTTGGCAAAACAAAATAAGAGTACTCTATGGAGCCAGTTTGCCCTTTTAAGGCCCCTATGGAAAAAATAATTTAGCTGAAAATTACAGCATCAGTGAATAATGAAACTTGTGGAAAATATTCTCCTTGCAGGTCGGTGCATGTTCCTTCACTGCGTATGATGGCATGACTGTGCACGTGCAGTTTGACGTTAAAGATGAAAAACGAGCGCGACATTGCCCATGCCAAAACACACTGCTGCAGTACAGTGACAAGAGGGTGGTCCAGTGTAATTCCAAAACGCGTGTAATGGACTGGGGGTAGGACTCTAGCACAGTCGTGAGCGTGTTGTGGCAAAAGAAATAACCAGACCCTGCGATAGCAACGTCATTCTACTACTCGCACGTTTTCCTAATGAACAGGGGACCTTTGGTGCATGTGTCAGCACTCTTGTGTGGCATGCAAGAGAAATGGTTTGTCAGGCGATTTTACAAGCAAAAAAGATTTATACTTAGTATATGCAAGAAATTCCAGAAAAAAAACGTAAAAGGATCCAACGAACACACGAGAACTCCAATGTAAACATACACCCCCGTATTATCGCAGTCGTCAGAATAAAACATTTGATTAGGAATTGTGGGAGACCATCATCTTTTATGCGTGTTGGTAACCTGGACTATTAACAGGAACTTCGCACCTCCACAAGTTAACGCTATCTCCTGACTTTAAGCTGTTAGCTAAGGTTAATGAGTGTAGTTCATCAGACAGAGATAACAGTAACTTGTACACATAACTAGTAACTTGCAATCAACTACCTAGCTAGATAGATGTTTGCAGATACCCGTTTGTTTACCGTACGAACAACCCATACGACCTGGCATTAACAAAGAACTACTCTTGATAAAAGCAGGTAGAATAGCTAATTAGCTAGCTAGCTAACCTAGGTTACTTTTTAAACCTCTGCAACGCCGACATGTAGCCAAGCAACTTAGCCTGCTATCTATATAGTTAGCCAACTAGTTAACTATCTAGTTAGTACAAGCGTAGTAAGGTTACTGAATGATAAATGCAGACTCGTACGTTTTCGAACAATTACAGTGTAGTCACATGTAAGCAGGGTCATTCTTCAACTTTCAGTTAGCCTACTATAAAAGACATGGTTTTCCATTTTACGAACCATACTACAAACATTGCTTGTTTAATATTTGCCCGACAAAAGCCAGACTATAAATTTACTTCCAGTTATTTTAGTTAGATATGGCTACCAACACAGCTTGTCGTTTTAGCTTTGGCCACTTACCCGGTTTCTCTGCGGATACAAGCAGGTTAATTGTTGAACAAACGAAAATCACTCCATACAATATTTTGTTCGCGGACATCGCAACTTCAAGCCACCGTAAGGCATAAATGAACAGCCAACGCAGATTGAATAAGTTTCACGGGACCATTTTCCTGGGCAGAGCGTTGTCAGTTTGCGTCGGGGTTTCTCAAGACGCACTGTCGTGCTTCGGCGTTGACCCGCGTTCAAACTGACAAAATTCCTTGAATTAACTCTTCCGCGTTTTCCTCACACAGGCGGCACCCAGCGGTCACACCTCCGGTTTGACCTCTTTGCTTCGGGCCCATGTTTAGCTGAGATTTATGCCATTACTTGAACAATCAGACCAAATAAACCAGCAAAACTTCCGATGAAACCTTTCATTGTAAACTATTCACGTTCAAACGGACTGTTACTGTGAAGGCACAATTTGGGAATTTGAGAGTTGAGAATACACCCAGAACATTAAATGTAGGTGATAACTGACGACTTTCTGATCTCACAGTTATGTCGAGCACCATAAACTAATCATTGTATAGTTCTGTCGTATCCGTAGCAAACTGACATGACAGTAGTTAATGTTTTAGACGCATATAGTTAATAGACTCATAAAACAAACAATTAATATAGTCTGAGCACACAGAACCATATTTTCTGTTCTACCCTTAGCTCCCAACCTCTTCCAGGTGCTCCGTTAACGGCTTGGACAGCTGATCTGGAGCTGGAACAGAACAAAAACAAAGTGTCTGGTGGGTCTCTAGAACAGGGTTGAAAAGCATTGGCTTGGATATTATTAAAAAAAACTTAAAAAAAATGTTTAACAGCAACTAATTATTTGGAAATGGCAAACTTAAGCAAAACGCACAGGGTTTCAATCTTAACACTGAAGTTCAGGGGATTTTGTCTAAACCTTTGCACCCTCTAGAGGGTAATAACAGAACCAAGGTAACCCTGTAGGGCTATATAATTCACTTAAGTCAGTTAAACCAGACCAATTTGAATAGAAGAAATTCCATAAAGTCCATGTGCACTACAACAGTGATTAAGAATGTCTGGCACAAGAAAACCTTGTCATCTGTGGTGCCATTTTCCTAAGTCAATCTAGTAATAGATATCACGCAAATTATAGTCATCAAGCCTCTGTACCAGTCATAATAATGAGACATTCATGCTGATCTCAATCCATGCTGATATCTTAAATAATTCTTAAACTCTCTCTGTGATTTGATGTATGTTTTTGAAGATGCAAACAAATAACTTTATGGGGTCCTTGGGGATAGAATACAGAACCAGTTAGTTACGAAAACTATTTTACTTACAAACTGCTAAATTGCTAAATTCACATTACTCCAGTATTTTTTGATGCTGTAAAGGGGTTTCCACTTCTTCATAAAATGAAGAGAAATGTCTACAGTGTTGAATGAGCAGTACCTTCATCTTTACATCACATCCCTCATCATCCAATCAGCGTTAAGATCTAAAACCCTCTGCTCTTTACTTATAAACAAAGTTGTTTTTGTCACCTCCAAATAATGATAAAATAATTTGCTGTTATTAAAAACAAAAAAGAGGTTTGATTTTTTTAAATAACAGCTTAGACTTAAAATACAGACTGTGATTATATGTTGCTGGTAAATAAACCAGTAGGACTCAACTATAAATAAAAGTCAACTATGTGGAGCTGGTTCCCCAATCAATGTTCTGCCTAATTTAACTGCCTAATTACTATTTGCAATAAATGCAAATCAAGTTAATTGACTCTACATGAGAAACGTCCCTACATGAGAAAAACACATGAACAGAGTTAACCTGCAGGTGTAACACGGGGCTCAGTAGTGTGCACCATCAGAAATCAGAGATACTGAGATGAATAACAACAAAAATATCTAAACATAAACATAATGATTATGTAAATATATTCTAAAACATTGGTTTAATAAATAACTTTTGACTCGGCTCTATAGAAATCCACCAATATATCTACTTGTCTTTGAAAGCAGATTTATAAAAAAAAAGTGAATTGCTAGTTGTATAAAAAGTGTAGGCCTGAGTCAAGGTCAAGTATGTGCTTCATGGAGATGATATGTTAATGACATGATATGTACTTTTTCTGTCTTTCTTTCATTGACTGCATGACTGTGTGGTTGTCATGGTCTCAACAGCCTTGCCTGCTTTCAGATATCAAGTATAACTAACATGTTTTACTGATTGAGAATTCAATTCACATCACTGCATTTTGCAAAGGTTCTTCAACAGAACTTAACTTCAGAAATATCTTAATGCTATAAAGTCCTTTATATTGTAATCCAAGAGCACTGCAAATGCTATCTGATAAAAATCTCTGTCCTTACACTGTATTTATATGAAAATGCATTACTAGTGTCAAGAATTATTTTTTGACACTCTGTTCATATAGAATAGACTAATATTGGGTTATCAAATATCATAAACATCATAATATTTATGCATAATGTATTGCTTTAGCATGAAACCTCGATTATAAAAAACAAATGAACAGTCTGGGTGACCAGTTTTTTTTTTAATAGTTTCCACAAAATTTGTAAAGAGATGAATAAGTTTATCTCAATTTTTGAACTTTTTAATATATAGAAAGAAGTTTTACAATTTGTTCCCCCTCCATTTCAGAGTCTTACAGGCATGTTAACATAGCATGTAACCAGAACGTATGTTCTAAGTGATCTTGAACTCTTGTGCAAAACATCAATGCAACATACTTTGACTTACACATAACCCTACGCATCTAAGCATCTTCAAAGTGTTTGCCAGTTACCACTATTAATAGAAATGTTTATTTGCTTTTTAAGTGCAGTCTCTTCACTTACATTTTTCTTTAATTAAAAGCAGAATTGCTAGCATAGCTTAGAAAGTTTTTCTGTAGAAGCAAAGGTAGAACGTCGTTGAGTCCTTGGGGGGCCCTTTTCTGACACGAAGGTCAGCTATTGACAAGTCTATTACAGCGACGTTTTTTTTTTCACTCTTGTTTTTCAGATAGGCCAAGTGAAATACAGATTAAACAAATTCACCAGAGGAATAGCAAGGACAGGCTCCTCGTAGAAACCTTCCAAGGCTCTTTGCATTTTGGTACGAAATCCTTTTGCATACACTTTTGTTCATTTAAGGAGTATTTTGTCAAGACACATTTAGTGTCCAAATTCCTGTCATTTTGCCCTGAAGCTATTTCACCAGCATACCCGAACATCACACACTTCAACGGCATGAAGTTTTTGAGTAATCTCAAATATTAGTGGGTCCTGGTCAGTTTTGAGTGGGGATTTTGTATGAAGCTCTTACATGTTTGTTAGGTTAGTCTTATAGCTCCAGTTTTGACTTTTAAAATTAAAGATTTTTTTTCCTCCCTAAACTATACCTTTAAGAGACCAAACTCTCCGTAGTTTGTAGTTAATCCTAGGAAATGAGAGCAGAACTTCAGGTAATCATGTGCTGTAACTTCTATGTTCACCATCTGTTGGTTCAAGGTCCAGTATGCTGCATATTTAGGTTGCCCATATTTAATGCTTGCATTAACCAAGATTTATTATTACACTAAGCAACTATACACTTTTTAAACCAGCTAAACATAGTTCTGTACACCAGGTGGCGCTGTAACTCAGTGCCAATAAATCCCAACATCTTTGCTGAATAAGCAGCTGCAGTGAATACGTTTATTTTACGCATGAGCGGACAATTTTGGTGGTCTCGTAAGTACATCTTTTAGCTCCTTGTTAACAATTACTCATACTGACACTATTGGATAAAATAACCGTCTTCACCGTTGTCTGTAGTGCAACTATTTAAACTTCTTGTACCTCACAAAAGTTAATTAAATATGTATTTAAATATGCAGCCATGTGTCTTGAAATGCTGTATAGTCCTGGCAAAATAAAATGTACGTGATTTACCTGTAGTAATATAGTACCAAAGAACTATTGTCTTTCTAATGAGCTGATTTGATCTGATATGTCTTAGTGACTCACTCAATAATTCATAATGTAGTCAGCACTCCTACTGTGCTGAATGACTCTTGGAAGAAATAAATCAATAATTGTTATTGTTTTATAAAGGTACGTTATAAAAAGAGACGGATTTATGTATTTTTGAAAACAACTTGGAGGAGATGTGTGTGTCTGACCATAGGTGAACGAGTACAGTCACGTGAACACCTATTCTCCGAAACCTACCTCTTACTGTACTGTTACACCTCTGTATGGCTAACAAGACCAATGTTAAGTTTCTCCACTCAGTACAGATTTGCCAGAAAAAAAACCATGTTGGTATATTACATGTAGTAAGGCAAAAATTAATCAGTAGTGATTTAGATTGCAGTCAGTTTTGTATTTGTTTCTCGAGGTGTTTATTTATTTATTTTGCACAGGGTTACTAATTAAATAGTAATAGCCTAATAGCGTGTACCAACAGTGGGAGGTTAGGACTAGATTTAGGCCTGCTATGTTATTAAATTAAGTGCGCGTAGACCTTTTACATCACATATTTTGAAATTCAATTTAATTGTTGATTTTAACCTTATTTATTTGTTTTAATAGTTGTATTATCTGCTACGAACAAACCTGGCCAATAGCTGCCAAAGAAGAGGTGGAAGAGGTTGATAGTGAAGACGATACATTAGAATCAATCGTTTATGAAAAGGATAGTATGAATCTGAATAAGAATGCTGGTTTAGGCATTCACAAAAGAGCAGAAATGCGGTTCGACTGGGAGAAGCTCGTGTGCTGGGTAGGAGATGAAACATTTACACTGACCATTATTGTATGCTGATCACATCCAAATGTACGATGACTTTAGTTTTATTTTCAGTTAACATCCGAATCTCATCATTAATAATTCTTTATATTCTAAAAATGTTTTATTGTGTGGATGTAAAGGTGTTTTCCTTTTTACTCTTAACTATTCTGTGATTTGTTTTTAGGCTATGCTGGAGTAACTGAGAATCGAAAAGCATCGTCCTGACAAAAATAGAATGGGGTCCACAACAGCCTCCGCGGACATTTTTACAAAAGCGTTCTTCACTTTGAGTGTCTGCGAGGTACAATTCAAAAAGTCTGGCATTTTTAAAACGGAACTTGGATTGTCTCTGTACTTTTAAATATATTCGTAATAAATAGGCCTACATAACACTGTACCCTCATGCAGTTGCACCTCCAGGATTATGTGTAGACTTCTGGACTGACGGACACCTCGACTTTCTGGTGCTTGAGAACGAGGCCTTAGGTGTTTTCAACTATGACAACCTGATACACCTGCATGGAGGCGACTCCTCGGTTAAGAGAGGTCCCTGGCTGCCTTTGAATGGATTTATTTTGGAATTTTATAACTTACAAAATAATTTAATAAGTTATTTTTTTATATTATGTTGGGATTTAATATATTGTGCTGCACTGAATCACGATTTTTTGCTGGATGGAAATTCAACAATGGGTAACATATTTTCACTGATTACCAAGCGTTACGCTTCTCTTTCCAAAAGATGATTTTTTGAATGTAAGAAACTGTTTGTGACACTGAAGTAAATAAATTGTCCAAATATTTCGAGAGATAGTCTATGTTTTCACCAACCTTTCAATTCATGCTTTGAAAAATCATTAGGAAAGGTTTTTGTTCTCACATATCCACTTCACCTACAAAGGTCATTTTTTATCACACGCACAGAGACAGAAAGAGAGAGAGGGAGGTAGAGGTTCAACGATTCAACGATAGCAAAATAAATGATTTTTATCATTTATTTGGATTTTTGATTTTTTGATATGATTTCATTTTGATATGATTTTTTAATCATGCACGCTAAAAAGACCCCTGTATTTAAGTCCAAATTCAATTTCCTTTCGCAATTATATGTGGAACGGGTTGGTTAATGACTAGATGGTCTGGGCATCAAATAAACCCAGTTAACAAACTAGTTTAGATTGACACTATCTAGCTCGATACTCTTCAGGGTTTTTAAGGTTGAACTGTACCCGTTGTTGTAAAAGACAACGCATCTCCTCAGAACACCGCGCAGCTGTCCGCGCGGTAAGAGAACACCCAGCAGCGCAATAACCCAGTGCATCAATCTCCTACCGAATGACAGGCGCTATGTCCACCTGTTACCGAGCGCCTCTTGGCCGGTTACATCTCGTCCAACCCCGGGTCTACGTGTGCGACAAGCAGTAGCTAAACGTCGCCGCCAGTGTTTTCACGCGCCATGTGCATGCAATTTCAGCACCGTCACACTGCAGTCAGAACAGTGTTGAAGTGTTACTCTAATACTACTTAGTGTAATACTTCGAAATCAATGCGAGGCTACTATTTGTATGTTCTAAACCGTCGGCATTCAGTTCACATTAAAGCTAAATTTATGTGTGACTGCTACAGACAGCAACATCAAATTAATTACAAATTGCTATCGCCCCTTTTACCAACAATGCAACAAACAAACAAACAAACAAACGGTCAAACTGGGCATAGTACAACCCGACAGCTTCTCCATAAATAACATGGAATAAGAAGAACGTGATAGAAATGCATAGGACGCATCTATTAAAATACCGCATTAAACAGTGGTCAGGATATACTAGGAGAGCTAATGCATTTAGTCGTTATGCAATAACTGTAAACTACCATTTTAATATACAGCAGTGCACATGCTAAGGTACATTAACAAAGCTGTGTTTGATAAAACCTATATAACATGATTTTGCCTTGTTAGCTAAGAATATAGATAAAATAAACTTTAATAATAATAATAATAACTCAAAAATGGCACACAAAACATTTCAATGTTAGTGTGCGATACAGTAAACATGAACAGTAGATTCAGGGAAGGAATGAAAGAGATAAAATATGCAACATAACTTTATAATGTACTGACAGTAGACGTGTTATATTTAAATATTTTCTTTTTTCCATTTTTGACAGATGAGAATCTGGATAAGAATCTACGGAACGATGAAGTCATAATAAGAGAAAAAATCTGATTTGCAGACCCCCCCCCCCCCGTAAAAAAAAAAACCCACACACACCAATGAACAGTACTAACACTGAACGTCTACTTTAAGACTAAGAAATTTGTGAGGTGTGAACATTAAAGTTTAAACATTTATAAAGTGTAAACAGTGTAGTAGAATAATTGCTTTACAAATTTCTTATGTCTAACTAACTTTCATTTGCATATATGCTGCGTTGTTTTCAAACTGGCAATTTATCTAATCAGCACTGCGCTGTTCTTGTGCTTTTTTTCAACAGTATGTTAGAAAAGAACAAAAAGTACCCCTGCAGCTGTGCATACACAAAAAACCTTACTAAACCTAAGTAGAAGAAACAAATCTGTATTCAAAGCGTATTGTGTTGAAAGCCAGAATCTGTTTCAGAGAGGTTGGCTTTCAGAGCCATTTGTTTTCACCTTTTGCACCGTACATCCTCCAGACGGGCCTGTTCACTCCCGTGCACTCGTCTTCACACCTCAGCTGTTACCTCTCATCCTGCATCTCTCTACCCCCCTCCATTTTCCTTCTTTTGCTCTTCAGCTGCCGAACAGGGTTAATGCAGTCGAGCTCCATTAGGAGCCTTGAGCCCCTCCCTCGCTGCACCACCTCCACCTCCACCTCCACCACCACCCTCATTCAGCGAAGCTCCATCACCCTGGGGCTAATGGCAGGGGTGGTTGAAGCCAGGCTCTTAGGGGCTCTGCAGCAGGAAATGGGAAGGTTTCGGGTTACCTGACCAGGTAAGGAGATGTTTGTTTGCTATTACCACTGCGAGTCCGGAGGTCACAGGACTTTAAAAAAGTACCCTGCCGTTTGAAGGCAGAGGGGTGTTGACACAGCGGATGGCTGATACTTAATCCTCACATTGTGTGAGAGTCAGTGCTGGAGTTGCATTCCCACATCACACCAAACTCTGCAGAGGCCCAGCAGGGAAGAATCTCTCCCTAACGCACAGCACACTGCACAGATTAGTACGGTTCCCATATCTTAATTAACTCCTAATTAATAGGAGAGAATGTCTCCAGGCCTGTCACTGTAATTGACTGTGTAACAAAGCTGTGAGTGGATATTTGTCTGACTGCATGATAGCTTGTGCTTGTATCTGGCTATGCTGATTGCACAACCTATTCCTACCCTATCGTCTATTACTACCCCATCTCTGATTATCGTCATGGCTCGGGATTCATCTCTCTGATAATCATCAACATAGTTTTCACGGTAGGAATGTAATTAGAGCACCTTTAACTCTCGCTCCCTCTTTGCTACCTTATTTAAGGCAGTGGTTGTTTTACGTGAGCCAATATCAGCACGGCACTAATGCTGTTTTTGAGAATTAGCATTTAGCGGCTGCAACATCCAAACCACAACGAAGATATCTGTGTGTGTGGGATGGGGGGTGGGGGGGGGGCAGTGGTGTCAGGCAGGGTTTACTTCTTTTAGAGGAAGGATATACCACTCACAACAAACCACACGCTCTCAAGTACCTGGCGGCGGTCCAGGGACCGTGTCCATCCCTTAAAAATAGCGTCAGGGCTCTGCAGGGCAAATGTGCCCCACAGATTGGGCTTGACACTGCGGTGGTGGCACACGGTACCCGTCTGGAAGCCTATCAGTGTCACTGAAGGGCTTCCTGGGCAGCAGGACACAACCACATAGCTTTCCTGAGACGGTCACAGCAGGCCTTTCCTGTAAACCGAAACAGTGGTAGCAAGGCACCAAGTCCTGTTAAACAATAATATGAAATGTAACACCTCCTCACTTTTTTATGTAACCCCTTTAAATATCTAATTAGCCACTACAGGCAGTACTATCTGTGTGTAGTTCTCTGAAGGTTTTATAACCTATAAGAAGAGGCTAATTAGCATAGCTCAGTTGTGTTTACACGGTGCAGGTCCTGAATATAGGAGGATCATGTGAACATAAGCACACTGTAGCTCATATGAGTATAATTTGGCCTTTCCATTCCTTAATACTCAGGAATGCAGGGCTCCTTTAATCTGTGCACTCAGTGTACGGCAAGCCACTTGAAATGCTTCACCAGTTTAACTTCACATCATGTATTACATGACATTCCCAGGCCACAGCGGGAAGAAATGAAACATTTACATTTCTGCATGACGTGAATTAAAAACCTGTCCATAATATCCAAGTTTGGAACCAACAAAAGTAAAGCAGAATTAAAACGGCACATTGCTTTAATCAGTGTGTCAGTAAGATGTGCTCCATGGGCAAAAAAAAGAAGAAATTTTAGGCTTGTTGAACTCAGCTTTTCTGGGCAAAGCCAGAAGAACGATGTTAATATAGACATGCGTTTGAGCATTTTTACAGTGCTGAGGATAAGAGCACAATGAAATTCCCAGGGGAACCATCAATAAAGATGAGCATGAACGTCTCTGCTGCGAGTTTTATGCAGCTTTTGTGTCCTGTAACAGCAGAGAGGCATAGAAAGCCTGGCTGATGCGTGCAACAGCTGTTTTTTTTTTGTTTGTTTTTTTTTTTACCAACCCCTCCTTCCTTAAGTACTGCATTTTGTTCTGTGATTTGTTAATTTGGTTGTCAATCAACAGGCTGACGGTTGTATTTCAACAGTATGATCTAATACAAGAAAATGTCCAAAACGTCCAATGTTTATGTGCATGCTCACATTCACTTACAGAGCGGAGGACTCCACACACGGGTGGGGTATGGGGGTCGTGTGAAGGCTGTCAGGAACTCAAAGAAGGGAATGGGAAATCTAAACACAGCCTGAAGCCCGTGTGGAAGAAACCGGACGCTTTCTGTGTTTCTCTGCAGGTGAAGTGCCAGTCAAACACTGACTTAACTTCAGCTTTCAAACTCTATATTGCATAATGATCCCATTACCCTGTTTTAAAGAAGCCATGTGCCACCCAATTCACCTTAAAGATACATGTCAACATTTTGGCAAGAAAACCTGTTTAAATTTTTAACCACAGGCAGACAAGCTCACAGATATTAAATTTCCCCAAAATCATACACACACACACGCCCACACACACAAGTAGCTGTTTTTTAAAATTAAGATTGAAAAATGGGCAGAAAATTCTGCATTTGTCTATATTTGCCAGTGTGAGTATTCATACAACAAAAGTCTTATTCTTTAATAAACTATTCTGACTGCAGACAAACAAGCAAAGTGCGTTAGTTATGTCAGGAATTCCCAGGACAAGACCTCTGGAATCATATCTTTTGTAAGACATGTTCAACTCCAGTTGACATGTAAATAAGGTACAGCCCAGTGAAACATGACACACCAGTTTAACAATTGGGAGCTGGCCTAGAGATTGGATACAAGTAAAAAACACACTGTTTCATTATCTCGATAATGTGTTTTGTATAGTTTAGTGGAAACAATGCTGCATTTCTCAAAGGGGACCTAGTGGTGGTGACTCTGTTATACCAGTTAGCATGCTTGGGCAAGAATCCTAACACTAAGATAAGATAAGATAAGATAAAATAATCCTTTATTAATCCCGCAATGGGGAAATTTGCACTACACTTGCCTACCTCTGAAACATATTTGAAAACTTTAAGACACTCTAGCTACATCACATCTGCCAAATGTGTAAAATATAAATCTATAGTTGTATGACTATAATGCACCAAAAGCCTTCATCTCTACCACCTATGGTATGGCAGATTACAATGACTGCTGTTGACTATGAGAAGTGCTGACACACTGCTTTAATATTTTTATTTTAAGTATATTTAAGTTAATATTCTTAATATTATGCTCTAAATAAACAAACCTTGAGTCATTACACTGGATGTAAACTTGATGAACAGAGGAGACTAAGTAAAATCCTTCTTTTTCACCCACGGTGATTCCTAAACATCTGTGTGCAGTAAACTGGTAAGATGTGAGAGCTGGCTGCTCTGTCTGACCAGGCTGGGCAGAGAGATGGCATGTGGCACAGTTATCCGTGCTTTGTACCAGCGGGGTGCTACACCTCCAGAGGCCTCACCACAGGATCCTGGGCTCAAGGTTTAACAAACCTGCTCGGCTTCTGCAGAGGATCAACACCGTTCTTTTGGGCTTTTGAACACCTTACTGGAACTCTGATCTTACAAAAAAAAAAATAAAAAATAGCAATATTTTTATTAGCTTGAGTTTCTGGGTGCAGAAACAATTGTTTGCGATTGTTTGTTTACCAGGGAAATTAGGTGCTGTTCAGAGAGAAAAGTAAAAGGAAAATGAGATGATGAAAATGTTTTGGAGTAGGGGGAGGGTGGCAGGGCAGGGGGGTTTGAGGAGAAGCCTGGCTTCCGCTACCGCCGAGCTCCAAATCCAAGTTCATGTTGCTTAGGTTGAGTAATGTGAAAAATGCCAGTAGTGATGGTGTGAGAATCGCCAGCCATGCGACACTTGTGGATAGACCGAATGTCATATAGAGCTGTTTCACGGCTCAGGCATTAACGGTGTTCACATACCGTGGCCACTGTTATGAGATGGTATTGCACAAACTCCAGCTATCTGCCCCTTCTGCTCACTAGAGCGAGACCCTCAGGGCGAACAAGACGCATGCCTCCTCACAACCTGTAACCCCTCGTCCTCGTGTGTGGAGAACGGCTACGAGACGATGACAAGCCAGTGATAACATACTGAATTGGAAGTCATAGGGGCATATCTGTAAACTGAATAACATACAAGATCTATATTCAGAGTGGTCCATTTAAGTGGTACCATACTGCCTGAATAGTGTACACTTCATGATTTCAATAAACGCGTCCTCAGGCTCCATCCCCAATGCAGGACTAGCATGAGGGTCAGGGGCCTTTGATTACCGCTGATCGGAGTGTCAACTCGTACCCAGAGGTATGTATTTAATTAAAAGCTCCATGATTGTACATCTTAGGGAGTGAAAGCATGTTGAAATGAATTGATCAGACAAATAAAAACACTATTCCCTTTGCTGTATCCCTTGCAAGTGTTTATAATTACATCTTGACTTTAAGAACCTAAATTATGAAAACACTTAGATATAGGTTGTATGTTACCTAAAGTAAAATGTTTTACACGTTTCACCGATCATTGTACAGTTTCCCCAAATCTTCAGTGTTAAGAGAATCTTAAACGAGAGAATGTGTTCAGTGTTAAGAGTGTTAAGATCATCTTAAATGAGAGAGTGTGTTCAGTGTTGAGATCGTCTTAAATGAGACAGTGTGTTGAATGTCATACTCACTGTATCATTTAAAGATGATTGTTTCATGACAAAATGCTCGCCTTGATACTTCATTACGAAAATAATGACATAACTAATGATATAACATATACAATAATTCATGATATAATCTGCAAGTGATATAACAATGCATAAGCCTAAAATGTGCATGTACTGCATTTACACCTAGGTTGACTGTTATAAACTCTAAATACGCATGACGTTCATACTGTTCTGGTAAATGTGCACGGTATAACGTGGATAATCTTTCACTTAAATGTAACAGTTATCGCACGGATGTTTAATTTCACTGCTTGCCTGGTAGAAAACATAAGATACACGCTGATTAAAATTCTTTCAGACCGCTTAACGGGGAGTCGCGCAGACTTGCTGAATGACCGTTGAGACTGAAGGATATACATAGTGACAACTGGCCCCAGATCCCTCAATGGCGCTCCTCAAAAGTACTTAAGAATGTGTTTTGAAGATAATGATTGACGTCTCGCCTCTCACCTCTTCCAATTAGCGTCCAACAATTTATGAGGTACCATTTTGGGATTATGCGTTAACTTCACAAATGTTCCAGCTACAAAAACGGCAACATATCGGGTGTCGTTCTCGTGAGGCTTAGGGCTCGCGGTTATGCTTCAAGCAGGGCTCGCGGTCATATGCACAGCCATAACAACATACAGAATGTGCTCCCGAGGTGAGCGACGCTCTAAATAGCGTAGTCCACTTCAGTTATACTAAATGTGGCATTGAGGTTACCGTGTACCTGGAAAGGACACATTTAACAACAGCATTTAACAACGTTTGCATCATAATTTTCCCAGAAGTAAAATTAGGTTTCAAGTTGTTACAGTCTACACTACGCCTGTATTTAACATATCTAAAAGATAACATATCTAAAGGTTTTGTAAAAAAACTAATTATGGACTTACCTGTACTTCAACTTCAAATCTGAAAGCAGATTTTTAAAATCCCCCCTTTAATAAAAAAATTAATCTGTCCAGTACTAAACTACAACAAAAATACCATCTGAAAAATAGAACATTCACTTGACTCTTTCCCCCCTTTTTAACTGTTGCTCCAAACGTAGAGACACGACTGAAAGACCGTAACTCTGCTTCTTTTCTCTTACACCTGTATGAAGGTATGAAGCGAGAGAGAGAGAAGATGTGATTTCCTTAACGAAAACCATGACTTACATACAGCTCTCTCCCAGTGTACTGTATTTTGAAATGGACTGCTGCAGTTCATATTCTGAAAGGTCAGCATAACCTTGAACATTTATTTCGTCAAGCATAGTTGGCAGTTGCAGTTGCTATATTTTTTATCCAGGCTGCTGAAAAAACAAATCTTACCGAAATATTTAGGTAAAAAAATCTGGTGCCACGTCATTGCACTTGACTGTGTATATATTGTTACAGTTTTGCTATAGTTTGTTACTTTACACAGGAGTTGTGCGGCTATTGAAAATCTGAACCTTGCTTGTATTATATGATACCTGTACACTATGTATTGCTCAGTCAGAACGTATTCTCTTCATTAACTGTTTCGTGACTGAAGAGCATTTGTGAAAACATTGTTAAACCAGATTGCATTAGCAGTACTAGAAAAAAGTTGAAAAAGTTGTGAAATTGTAGCAACAGTAGTATTTACTGATGCAAGAACGTTTGTAGGTCAAAACAATAAGTACAAACAGTAGTGATAAAGACCCTGACAATACCTTGGTAAGGGCGAAGGATAAATATTTAGTCAATTACTGGGCCATATTTGCGTGAGCTCACAAAGTCTACCGCGTACAATGTTATAGTACTGATATCTTGAAACCGGTGTTTTGGAAATTATGTGAGAAGAGCGCTGTATAAAGTAAAACAGTGTTTTTTTATGACAAGATTTTGACTTAGAGAATAACAACTTACAATAATTAATAATCACACCCCAATCCTTTTGTACATAACGTGTATGGAATCGCTTATATCAACGATACGGATATTTGGATATGCGTTCATGTCCTTGTCACACGAAAAAACGACTGCGCAGACAAACGAAAATAGGGCCAATTCCGTCGGTATAGCATGTCCTTGATTCACGTTTTTTAAGTGCTATCACTATTTGGAAAATAAAAGACGAAGTCACTGTGGAAAAGCATCAAGATTCTCAATTATCCAAGTCCTATTCAGATGCCTTTGCAAATGTAAGATACCGAAAGGCTTTAGCACAATTGTACTCGTAGATTTAATCACACCGTTCCATTCCTTTAGGATGAAGAAAGATAGCACAGATAAAACAGATAACACTTAAGTTTCCTTAATGCAGTACCAAGGAAAAAATACTTTACAAGGCAATATATTAATTATTCAAATAAAACTTTAGGCTCCATCACGCTGAAGCAGTGGCGATTGAAAGTCAACGAGAACCAACATTAAAATATCATGACCTTAAGGGCGGTGTGTTCACAGCTACTCATAATGAATGAGCTGACTTATCGCACAAGTCACATTTGGACACAGTCAGTATATACAGCGACACATTCGGTCGAAACGGGTGGCGCGTGTGTCCGTCAGCTGGCACTTCCTTCCATTCCCCCACCCTCCACACTTCATTTTCAAATCAGAAAAAAACTAACCAGTTGTTCCCTGTGTGGGTGGGGGTCCAGATTTGACAAAATGCTCCTTTTATGAAATCCAGAACCCTTGCTTGGTCAGACGGTGCACAGAGGCACTGCCATTGTGTGTGTGCCTGCAGAGTTGCAAAACAGTTGTCCATGACAGCTGTCGAGAGCAATATAGAGTCAAGTGGCTTCAAATAGCCTCTGGTCTCTTCTGTCAGGATAGGGAATGCTGCTCTCTCATCAGAGTCTCTAATTTCTAATAATAAAAAAAAGAAAGTTGCAATAATACTGATTCTCCTCTCACTCTGATCATGGTTCCTCTTGCAAAGGACATCCACTAAGTTCTGTAGTTCGGGACTCATGAATCCTCAGAAGGATCGTTTGTTCTTTTTGCTTCGTTTTTGGACACACGTCTGCTTTGGAAAGGCTGAGAACTTTGAGGCTGGTGCGAGGGAGAGAGAGGGAGCGAGTGTGAGCAAGAGACGGCGAGAGAGAGAGAGAACAGCTGCCGGTCACACCGCTGCGTATTTCTGGAAGGCCGTTCCTCCGGTGTCACCAGGCCCTGCTTCCCTTCAGCGTTAGCCTAGAGGGTTTCAGTTTGGGGCTCTCTGGGCGCCCCGGGGGGCCCTTCTGGGTGAGTGTGTGTGTGTGGGGGGACTTATCCACGGCAGGCCGGTTTCAGCTCAGGATGCTCCCGCTGCACAGTGCGTAGCGCCGAGCTGCAAGTGAGATCAGAGTCGGTTACGGAAAAGCCTGCAGCCGCCTACAAGGCAGAGAGAGACAGAGGTCAGCTGAGGGTGGAGAACCAGTGGGCCTCTAAAACCAGTATAAATCCTTGCTCTTATCCTGACTCTGCAGACCTGAGAGCAAGAGAGAGCGAGAGAGGGAGAGAACAGGAAGACAAGAGAAGGAAGGTAAGAAAAGGGAACTGAAGAGGAGGGGAAACAGCAAGCTATGAGGCGTGGGAAGAAGCCCCAGAGTGTATAAGGATGAAAACATAGACAACGAAAGTAAAGGGGCTGAAAGAACAGTTAAGAAGTCAATAGCGTATCGATACATTGTGATATATAACAGCACTCTCGCCTTGGGTTTGAAAGGAACAGGAAAAAAGTCAGTGATAACACTCATGACAACCATAACTTAAAATGAATCAATGGGATAAAAATGAACCCTTAAATAAAGGCTGTTCAAACAAATTTTTAAACAATTTATAAATTCTTTTTAATTGCTGCTATAAGACGTTGCTATATGGTTTTTAAAAATGTATTAAGACAGGGTATGTTTGATTTATTGTAAAGGGATTGAATATGGCGCCGTAGCTCTCACCTGTGTCCACGTTCAGGCCGAGGCCCTGGCTCATATCAGAGCCCGTCCCTGGGAACGTTCCAGTCCAGGCAGAGCTGGCCGGCTCGCTCTTGCTGATATCACAGGGCGAGGGTCCAGGGGCGGGCACGGTGGTGGGCGGAAGCCTGTGCGGCCTCACCGAGGGCACCAACAGGGAGCCGTAGCGTGGGTCGAAGTGTGTCCCGTACATGTCGTGCACGGAGGGCCGGGGGTAAGTGGAGCCCTGCGCGCTAATGGCACTCCCGAGCGAGTACGGGGGGTGGTGGTGGGGGTGGGTGGGGTGCCAGGGCTCCGGCGTGGCCTGGTGGAGGTGGCCGTGCAGGGAGGCTGTGGAGTAGGGGTCGCCTGGGAAAGGAAGTTCGGCGTGGGACGCCCCGAGAGCGCTGCTCAGCGATGATGTGACTGACGGCTGATACGCGCTGTTCCAGAACGAAGGAGGAAAACTTCGTTGATTCATTGGGAATGAGCCATCTGAAGAGAGAGAGAGAGACAGAAACAAATATTTAGAAATCATTTATCTCATTTCATCAAAACAAACGCTATGAATATGATTTATGATCATATGCCAGTGCATTCTACTTGTCACAAAAGTGCACAAGTATAATGCATGAGGAAAAATAATATGGGAGCATGATATTTCATAAGAATTTACACACCATAAACACAACGAAAGGGATAAAGATAACGCCAGGCATTCTTGTTATTGATATGTGCTACAAACATAAAATATTTAATTTGCGCTTGTTGGAAAGCAGTACTGCACGTTTTGAACATTTGCAGCACGGTACCTGTGTTATATTTTTTCTATCTTAGTCCTCAACTGATCAAACGTAAACGTGGTCATCACCTTTCCAGGAAGATGCACTTCGTGCAGACTTGTTGCTGGCAGGACTAGGGGCGTAGTTGCTGGCTTGGCTTAGTGCCCGACTGAAATGTTCATCCACTACCGAACTGATGTCTCCTTGAAAGTAAGTGAAGAGAACACATCTCGAGTTGATGTATTCGGCCTCGGGCGGATGATCCTTGTCCCGCGCGCAGTCCTCTTCCTTGATTGTTGGCGCGGACAGGTTGGAGAACGAGCTGCCTCCGCTCATTGTTTCTTGAGCCTCTTGCATTTTCGAATAAAATGCCAGTTTCTGAGAAAATCCCACAAATAATTTTTAGATATGCATTTATTTACTTACTTACGTATATACTTATTCATGTGGCATTATTATCGTTATATTTCAGCGTAGGCCTACGCTTAGGTTGTACGCTGCGTGAAAGGTGTAGTCAGTAAACAACAGATCATGTCCTGTTCATGTATTTGGGAATCTAATATCTGCTTGAACCAAATAGCCTGGGATAATGACATTAACATTATTATAAAGTAATAGTGTTATAAAGTACAATTTCTATACAAATTAAAAGAAATAATCTTATAGCCAACCGAAACAAGTAACATTTGTTTCAAGACATAAGTTTCAAGATACAAGTACCCCGTATTTTGAGAGACTTTCGCACTATTCGAAATATGAAAACCGCCTCTCTGTCCAAACACACATATACATTTGTATGTTTGCTGTGAGAGGTTTAAAGAAAGTGCCAAAACTTTAAAGAGGGTTTAGTGACCATGCATGTCTCGCGGCAGTAACCCATACCAATGCTAGATTTCACAGCGGCCTCTCTAATCAGTTTGTTTTCGTCGACGTTTCCTTTTTTAATGGACCTTCATAACACTAGATGATGGTCGATTTAATGTGCGGACACTAATTATACTGACTACCAATTTGCGTTAGAATTTATTAATGGCTGGTTTGTAACTATTTTTACTATACAGTAAATACATAGGCTACTGAAAATTCGATATATGTAGATCAAAATATTAATATATGTTGAATACTGAGTATAAATATTGCATAAGCAAACTTTTCTGTGTTCTAAAAAATAAAAAAAAACAATTTCGTCTGTGCTAAAATGTTTAAGGCTCAGTGGATTATGAAACAAATTCGATAAGACACTCAAAGTTTAACAGATTTGCACACCGCTCAGTGCGTTTACATTGCCTCCTCCCAAAGAAATGATTTTACTATCTTTTGTCAAAAAAATCGCGTTGAAACGTACCTGATGATGATACGGGCTGTAAGTTGCGGCAAAGTACGACTGAGGTGGAGGGTAGACTTGATACATTACATCCAAGCAGCTCATGGCGAAGCTGTAGCTGAACCTATATTACGTATAATAATACAATTAAAGGATGCTTCATTTGACATAAAAGCGCCAGTTCTTGTGGGAAAGAGAAGAAAACAGTTCGCACCGCACACGTTAAAGTCACTATCCGAGCTTCACTTCCAGCGTATGTCCAGTTCGTTCAAGCGTTACGACGCGAGTGAGGAGAGCTAGAACGAACCATGAATTAGTTGTTTTGACGTCTCACTGCACGAGCGCTCAAGCGACCAATCTTGGAGAGCGCGTTCATGCACCTCTTTGGTCTCCGCTTTCCTACCAATTTGCCTACATAATGACAAACGAATTCAATTACTTCTCTTAAAGTCATGTAAGTAATGATTCATCTGAATGAAAATGTGGCTTTGCATAAATTCTTTATACAGGTAAGTAACTGAATGACATGCCAAATTATTTTACTATTCGTTGTATGCATGTGTGTGTGAGTAGGCTAAATAAATTAGACTATGGGTTCATATAGATTCATAGAATTATTATATCATATTGTAAGTCTCTCTCTCTCTTCCTCTTCCCACCCATATATATATCAGAGTCGGTTATATATATATCAGAGAGAGAGAGAGAGAGAGAGAAAGAGAGAGAAAGAGATTTTTGTCATCATTCGTCCATGTAGCTGATGTACATTGAAATGAGATGCTTCTTCCACTCCATGGAACACAGCACTTCAACAGTACCTGAGAGTGACTGCACAGCACAACCAGCAACACCCCAGCCTCTGCACAGACAGAACCGGCACTTTACATTCCAGGACAAGAGGTCAGCTATAGTCTCATCGCAATTGGTGCTGGGGTCAAAGGACATAATATATCATTAGGACACTTACATTATAGTGTGACTGACAAAACACTGTTATTCTACTCACTTCTGCTCATATAGTCAGAAACATTTGCTGTTTGCTGGAGCAGCTGTAACAGACATGGTTAAGGCTCACAAAGATTTAATCAGGAATTCGATAGGAATGTTTGGTATTCTGACTTTCTAGAGCCTTTTCATGGAGTCTGACATATTATGCCAACATAGCGCTGTCCAGAGTGCTACTGATGAATATGTTTCTTATCTTTCATATATTAAAGTTTTAGAAATATGATGTCAGCAAAATGCTGTAAGAGTAAAACTCTTACAGAAGTATTTTTGTAAAAGCGTTTTCTTTCTTGCTCATTGCATATAACTTGTAGCATTTATTTCAAAACAAATCTCTTTTACACTAATTATTTTTTGTGGCGTGACATGTAAGATGATATACAACCAACCCGCGCATGTTCCCACAAGGTATCGTCTTTAAAATTGTCTTCTTTCCACTTCCTTCCTGCGTCCGATGAAGAATTCTCTGCCTATGATCCTCTTATTACTGTTAAGTGAATTATCATTTCATAGGCTTGCTTTCATGTACAGTTAACAGCTCTGGTTTGTGCTGGTAAAAGACTCCCACAGCTGAGGGGGAAGTAATAGTAGAAGGAAAGAATGCGTTTTACACTCTGTCTTTCCATCCTGTTTGCATACCAGGAGCATTGTCTTCAAAATACTTCAAGGAACCGTAAGGGACTCTGAAATGCCACGGTGTGGCGGTACCCGCAAAGGTCGAAGAGCAAAGAGAGACCAGATGAAGACGTGTCAAGTAGAATGTCTTACTCTAATGCTGCATTAATAAAGCTAAGACCCGTCTCAAAACAATGAGCCCTAAATCATCTCATCTCAATACAAGTCATCTCATATTTTCTGTCAAAGAAAAATGTGGTGAATTGTTTTGACTCCTGAACTGGCATCATTGCTCAGTTGACTTGTAACTCTGCCTTTATCATATTTGTCTAGGCATTATTATTTGTATGATTGTGTAAGGTCTTACATGCCATGACATAAATGAAAATCACAGAATACAAAACCTCTGTGAATTGATGGTAATGGTTTGTTTATTTAAAGATTCAAAGGATGTATTCAAAGGATGAACAACTGTGTACTTATAATACCACTTCATATATATTGTTCTCACATAGATGTAGGCAGGGCCACACCTGTTAGCAGATAGAGTTACTCCTTGCAATAACTCTCCATTTCTGATGTGACAGCTCTGAAACAATGGGGGTTTTAGACTATGTAACCTGACAGGGTTTCTATTTCTACCAAAACAGCTTACAGACAAGGAATCGTTGAGTGCTAACACCCGGCTAATAGGACCTAACTCGCAGAGACAACAGTGCATTCAGCGTGTTTGACAGAAGGGTAAAAAAAAAGCTTCTCATCTGAAGCTTTTACTCGCCTCTTGTTTTCATCATGGTCTTTTGCATCTAGACTAAACTGCAAGAGTCGAGGACCCACATCTTTGTGCCACTCTCCCACAGAGAGAACCTATGGCCCTAGCCACCCATTTTGAAGTAATGCGCTTGGCTCTCTTCAAGGTAAGGGTGGGGCAGTGGGAAGCTGAAAAGAGATGAAAAGGAGATGCGTACGAAAGCATTGTCAAGGCAGGTTTGGAGGAAAGGAGGAATGCAAACATGCATTGGGTGTGAAATATTTCAAGACAAAACGATGACCACATGCGTAGGCTGCACGGGTGGCCTATTTAGAGGCTGCTTCTTCCTGAGCGTTTTGTTTCAGTGAAATATTTGCTTCTGTGTCTTGTAGCGGCATTAGACAGTGAACCAGAAACGACAAAAGCAATGCGAGAAACTGTTCCAGGGACAGTTGGGTTGAAGGCAATGTTTTAGAGGAGAGACGCCACTGGAGCGGCGTGAAACGGGTATGAACGCTAGCACTTGGTGCTGCTACAGCAACTGCTGGGGAATGTGGGTGGTTCCAGTGTGAAACGCGAAACAAGGAGTGTGTGTTTAAGGAAAGATGAGTGCGACACCTGTCCAAGCTATACGGAGCCCAGAGCACTGGAAAACTACTGAGTGGAAAACTGGAAGAAGTGCTGACATTTCAGCATTTGCACAGTGCCGAAAGGACAAGGACTGTGGAAAGCAATAGTGGGTGGTTCTGTGTCTCGTAAACTTTTGATCCATATCTTATATTCACAAGAAATCTGCAGTGAGACAAATCCAAGCTTTCTTTACTTGCGCGGTGAGGTTTAGATGCCGACAGCTCGTTGTATGATATGTGAAGAATGATGACTTTACCCGCACTATTCATGTTGAGCGAAGTAGTCAAAATCAATATGTTGCATTAAACACCAAAGAGCAGCATCCTTGCTTTCCCTCTCCTGCTGACTGTGGTAAGAAAAAGGAAGATGAGAAAAGGGAGATGAGAAAAGGGAGATGAGAAAAGCGTGATGTGAAGGATTTGTTAAGAGACTGCGGAGTGTGTTGACACCAGTCGTGATTGGAGCTGGCCTGGCCAGGAAGGGGTGGGATGTGTCCCACCTGTTGCTGCTGCTGAGCAGTGACGAAGCACTTACCAGGGAGGAGGGAGAAATGGGGAAATCCATGCACACATCGGATCAACTCTTCACCCAGGGTTGACACAGTGCCAGCTGTGACATTGGCTGCTGCCGTGCTTCGACAGACACAGTGTACAGACACACACACACACACACACACACACAGTCTCTGTCTTTCACACACACACACACAGTCTCTGTCTCTCTAACACACACACACACACTGTCTCCATTCATTCTCCTCACAGCACACTTTAGACACGCTCAACAGAGGCGTCAGCAATTCAGCATACCACTCTCACACCAGTAAACCCAATTGCATACATTTACAACTGTTGGGAAGTTCTGAGAATCTTCTCTCTTTTTCTTACTAAAAAGTGTGGTTCTTACTAAAAGTGTGGTTTGTCTTTTTTCCTTGGCTTATTAAAGCCAACCACCAGTATTATAGTGATGCTATTTATTAGAGAGCATTGGGCTGGTCTGTCATGGGCTTCAGATGTAAGAAACGCCCATCCACAGTGAATCACACATACATTGGACTGATGACACACTTACTAAACAGCAGGTGCCGTAATGTTTCCATTTGCTGATTTAATCACAAATCTTGCTGGGCACTCACGTTTCTCTCTTTCGCATTGATTTAGAAGTAATTCAGGTGAGGATGTGCACATCTGTATCCTGCCATACAGTATATTCATGGGGCACAGACCCAACTTGCTGGTGCTGGTGGCAGTGCAGAAGTGGAACGTGTGGCTTTACACACTTGAGACCTTTTCCCTGAGAGATATTTCAATGATGTGTTACACCAGGGTGACAAAGAAGAGGAGAAAGTAGATGCTGGTAGAAATGGGATGCCCTTGAGACAGGCACATACAAATTTATTGTTTTTGCAAAAGAGAAAACTCCAGCCTGATCTTAGCTTTGAAGTTCACCCACTCCACTGCCAACCCCTCTGCACACTCAAAGAGACAGTCTTAATAGAGGCTTTTCAAAAGCAAGGCTAGTTGCTACCAAGGTTAGCCCATTTCTACCCTTCTGTCAGAAGGTCTTATCAGACAGAACTGAAGTCTATGGTAGAGGTGATGAAATGACAGTTTTGAGGTCCTAAATATTTTGTTTTCTCCCTTTACTTAGGAGTTAGCTGTGAAGTGCCCATTCAGTTTTGTTTAATTAATTAAACCAGTTTTAATTAAATGTCAGCTCTGTATCTCTTAACGAACAGGTAATGAAGAGCTCTGCAGCTCTTAACGAACAGGTGATAAAACACAAGAACAAAATGGCTGTGGGTCCCCTGACGTGTGTATTGTAAATTTGAACTCAATGGCATGTTGCATATTCAACCCTTCCACCTTCACCTCCTCAAGACCTACTATCAGATAAAGTTTAGATCCAACCTAAATTTAACACATCTGATTCAGCTAAGTAGAAAGCTGTTAACATTTACATTTATGGCATTTAGCAGACGTTCTTATCCAGAGCGACGTACAAAGAGTGCTTTGTTGTTGACTCACAGAAAGCATCCTTGCCAGTAAGTAGGTTAGAATTCAGTAGACATTTGAACGAGATCACTGCTGGAATACAAGAATTGTGTAAGTCCTAGTATTAGTTCTATTAAACAATTATAAATATAGTAACAAATAGGTACTAGAATTTAAGTTACTCAGCATTGGTAAAAGCAATAAGAGTGCAGCATCAATGGTCATTGAGATACTCTACAAATAGATGAATCTTTTGAAGACTTTTGAAGACTGGAAGGGATTCTGCAGTCTGGACAATCAGTAGAAGTTCATTCCACCATCTTGGAACCAGGACAGAAAAAGTCTGGAAGATTGTCTGCCATTGGACTTGAGGCGTGGTGTTTCAAGCCGAGCAGTACTTGATGTTCGAAGTACTCGAGGTACGGATCGGGCTTTGGTTCATTCTCATCATGTAGGAGGGAGCTGGTCCATTTTTGGCATTGTAAACAAGCATCAGGGTTTTAAAATTTGATGCGGGCAGCTACAGGAAGCCGTGACGTGTGAACATCAGAAGGTTGTAGACTAGTTGTGCTGCTGCGTTCTGGATCAGTTGTAAATGGCCTGATGGCCTGTAGAAGAAGACCAGCAAGTTTATTAATTATCTAAATTAATGACCTCTAATGGAGGAGCACCTGAAACATCTAATTAGCTGAAAGTATTTATTCAGAAAGAGGGTTGAATATGTATGTGTTACATATCGAGGCAAAACAGACGCGTGCATATCCAGATCAAGGGATTTTTATTAGTAAACAGACAATCCTAACAGCCTCAGTATCATAGTAAAAAAGCCAGTCCAGGGTCAGAGAGCTACAAAACATAATCACGATGTCGATAAACAAAGGGATCAGGCAAAAGACAAAAACCGGCGATCCATAGGAGGTTGGCAACAGGCAGAGGAACCCAATGAAAATGCTCGGTACGCAAGACACTATGGAATTGGCAATACTTCGCAATGTCTAGACAAAGCAGGTGAGTATGTAAAGGGTGTGTGTAATAAGGAGCAAGTACTCAGTGATCAGGGGAGGAGGACAGTGTGACAGTATGTATATGATAATGACAACAGGGAGTGAAAACGTCATAATACCAATACTAAGTGTTAATACTAAAGGTACTCGAGTTTACACCATCTTTGGGTTTCACATTACTTTCATTCAGTGTCTTCACATTCACATGCTGAAGTGTGATTCTAGTTATACGCCTGTAACTAGATTGTAGTTACACTTCAGTTACCCCTATAACACAAGTCTCCCTCAGATCTGATCTTCAGTTTAAGAGCATTGTCAATACTACAAAACACAGAAACATTCTTGACTGGACATAGAAGAATCACGAACAAAAAAATCACATCAAATGCATCTGGTGGCAAATTAATATGATTTTACACGTGCGTTTTTTGCTTATCTCTATAAAATATGTTGAGTAATGTACTGCAGGATTTTTTTTTTAAACAAATAAATTCATTTACTTGAAAATACTCTTTTAATTATTAATCGTATTATTATTTATTTTTAAAATAATACATTTATTAATGCATTAAAATATTTTTGCTAATTAATTTTACACTGTGATAAAAAAAAAACCCAAAATACTAAAAATACTATTATAGGGAAGCCTAATGTTGGGTGAAGATACCATAAAACAAAAGCCAATAACTCATACTGTAATGTATGGTTGGCTTGGGCAGAACGCAGGAGCAAGAAATGACAAGTAACCAGCACAAAAGAAAGTAAAACAGATTTAATCAATGACAATACCACAGGACAACAGTCGTAAACACATAGAATAAACACCTAGAATAGGACACTGGTAAGCCACATTGACATATAACGATGATCAAACTCAACATACTGGGAAAAAGGTAATGAACTAAACAATAGGACAAGGCAAGGGTCAGACAAGGGGAGGAAACCGAAGATAACATAACAGACTATACACAGGAGAACCACAAGGACGTTCTGATGACAACTACACAAAACATAACAAGAAGAACTGCTGAACTAACAATGGGACAAGGCACATAAGGTACACACAGAAACCATTCATGAATGATATACCTTAATATAACTACACTATCAGAGTAACAGACTAAACTAAGATGGGAACATAGGGAGGACATAGAGGCATAACAGGAGACTGAACTAATGATCTAGTAAAAGATGACCAAAAGACTAAAACAAGACTAGGACCCTAGGACTAACCCTAACCCTAGGACTAAGACTAAGGCATAATTTGGAATATGAACCGAAAACCGACTATAAAAGACATGAATGGGAAGAGGGGAGATCTAACAAACAAAGAGAGGCAGGAGAAACAGGAGGACAAAGAACAGACAATGCTAAGAGGAGAAAACAAGAACAAACAAAGAAGCTTCAACAAAACAGACAGACAAACATGAAGATGAACTGGCAGGAAACAATAGCAAGGACTTGAAAACCAAGCAGGGCTACAACAAATATGATCAATAACCCACAATAATAGACCAAACTAAGGGACCTTAAACAGGAGAAAATAAGAAGGAAACAGGGAACAGGTGGGAGAAAGGCTGATGTGTAGCAAAACAAAATCCTGGAGTGGAATATGAACGGGAAGGAAAACCAGGGAAGGACTAAGGAATCATGACACATACATAGAAAAATCACATTTTTCCTGACCTCCAGCTTGAATACAAATGATTGGACCTCAATGTTAACTTGGATATCAGAAATGTGCCAAAAATGAGACTCAGATAAGTTTTAATCACTTTTCTATTCACACATGCCATTTAATTATAGACACTGAATCTCTCCTGTTATTCTGTATGGTTTATGTAAATTTTTTAAAAACATTCCCTCCCAGACATTCAAATGTCAAAGTCAACAGATTGTAAGAGTGTCATTCTGTCTGGTTAAATGCAATTTCCATTCATTTTTGAAGTTATTCTTAAAGCGGAGAATAGCAAGGCCACCCATTTAAATTGATATTTGAATAACCATACGCTACAGCAGAATTGTTTCGCTATCTCAGGGGCTCTGAAAGCATCTGCACAGTTTGTGCTGGGGAAGACCTTGAAAGTTGGGAGACTGGTGCACCACTGGTAATGCCCTTATTCTAGTTCAGGTGTTCATGAGGCATTAATGCACTCGTGTTTGAAAGTAGTCTTAAGTCCTGATAAATGTTCTCAGCTGTGGTTTGCCATTACTGAGTCATTCAGTAAGACTTTATTTCTCTCTGATGAAGTAAAAATTGAGGATCCAGATAGATTTTCTGAACATACACAGTAATATATGGTACATTTCTCCATTAGTGTTTAATTTTGGAATCTTCTATCATTGAACAGTGATGTATACAGTAAAATGTAGCTTTGAGATTCCTTCAATATCTCAGATGTGTTCATTTAAAACATAGTCTGCTGATCTTCAACATCTTTCATAGATGAACAAAATGAACAAAATGTCAAAATAATGTAAATCTTGTCAACACGAATATTGCCATTTGTATTGGTCCTGTAGTGGCATACCAAGCAGCTTTGGGTTTGATGAGAAACACAGTTCACCAGTGTCAACAATCATACATCACCTTATATCTGATACTCTTATATACCATGTCTTCTGGCACACGTTCCTTTGGAGAGGCATTTATAGCTTGGGATGGAGAAGATTGTAGGAGTGAGTAGAACAGGTTACAAGGTCCAGTAATCACAGAGGAAGATATTAGCGCTACATTTTCACAAGAGCAAGAAATTCCACCCAGCTCACATGTGGTTTTGGACGGAGTCCTAGTTTCTTATCAGATCTACTACTGTCAGTCAGAGGCCTATTTCTGGCAGGAACCGGGTCCAGGCAGGACCAAGCCCATATAGCTGTTAAAATTAGGGCGGGCTGCTTGTAACAACACGTGTTCTCTTCCAGCAAAGGCGTGCACTGGGGGGGCGGGGTGGATGGGGGGAGGGGGTGTGGCTGAGCGGTGTCATGGTCATGTGCCATCCATCACTAGCCTGTGCTGTGATCTGAGAGACAGCTGAGGGGGGCGGGAACACCTTTTGGGAAGGACTATGGAAGTAAGTGAGGAACAGAAAGGATGGGGCAGGTCGGAAGGTCATCTTTACACGAAATCTTAGCTAACTGCACATCAAAATCATGTTTACTGATGCAATGTTACAGTCTTGAGTGGGCACAGTACTAAACAGACTGATGTAATTAACAATAGGATAAAATAACACTAGCTAATCAAAAGTATGCTGGGTAAACCTAAAAGTTATTAACATAAACAAAAGCATTCTGTGTAAATGTTTATTGATGTATATAATAATACGGGCATATCATGTATTGCAGAACAGGTGCAACATTCTACAAAATTGTTTTAAAAAGAGGTTACAATATAAGGGATGGTTTTATTTCACTTTTTAAACTTTCAGGTTTTAATGAATAGATTTTTTAACAGTCACACTGGCTACATCTACTGAAAGCAACACAACAAAGAACAGCTCGTGTATCTTGGTATCTATTATCTTTAGCAAAGAGGGCTGTGGAGTAGAATAGACAATGATCAGCAAAATGAATGTGATTTGATTGTCCTTAGAAGTCTATACAGTCCAAATGGGTGGGCACGTCCTTGCTCTCTGAACCCTTTATTGAGATTCTCGTTTCAACACGTCTTTTATGCAGAACCATTATGGCTCTGAAACGGCACATCTCCCCTCAGAAGGAACCAGGGTCCAGCCATAAAACTCACACAGCTGTCATTTCATTGGTGGCATGAAAGCCCACCTACTCGCTAAGCTGTGGCTCAGAAAACACCGTTTGACAAACTGTCAGCATTTAACAGAGGAAATGTCATAGAAGAAAAAAAAAAGCCTAGAGTACTTTCATCAAAAAAAAAAAAAAAAACCTTAATAAATCAATAAATACATAGGGTTGGTTATACCACTCTGAGCTGTGCTAAATGGGACGTTTTTTTCCATATATATGATCATTTGAAAGGAAGTGTAATAGTGTACAAAGGCAGGCGCTAGGCTTGCGGTCTGGCCTCCGGTCACACTGGAGGTATATTTATAGGGGTCAGTGTGGACAGATGTGGTAAATCGACCGCCCTGCATTTCACCGCGTGTCCGCATGACTTCGTATTTGCTATGGCTCGCTGACTGTGAGAAGACATTTGCGTGAAGGGGAGGCACCTCTTAATCCTTGTTCCTCATTGTTGGTCTGACAAACATCTCACCTTTACGCGCTCAAGAGTCCCCAGCGCTCACTCGGAATTATGCAGCAAGATAACTCACGCTAGAGCGTCTCAGACTACTCAGAAACTCGTGTGTAGCCTTGTGTAGTAGTGTGGGTGCCATAACACGAACACAAAGAGAAAACATATAAATATTAAAGACCACCAAGTGGTTTTGGAGGAGACAGAATGGCCATCTCCCCACCACCCAACACTGGCGGTGACAGAGGCAGCTGTCTCGATTTTTTTGCCCTTCTCTGGCAGCCATTAATTTCACACAAAGGCCCCCAGTGACAGCACCACCATAGTGACCATACTTGGAAACAAGGTACATGACAGACACGGGGAGACACAAGAGGGTGCAAAACATTATGTGCTTGACATCCACCCTGGGACTAGACATCAGGCAATGTCTGTCAGCTTGACCTGGAATATAACAGATCCACAAAGCAAAACATACAATATTATAAAGTGCTTTTTTTTTGTATCAATATATATTTAGGAAACCTACTTTCCCAAAGGACCTTGGAATAGACTGAGCTACTTTTATGGGGTAATCTGTCAAAGCTCCTGTCATTTAGCACCTGCCAGCGTACACGGTACGGCCATATTTGCATTATGATTCATAATGAGCTTTGTTTCATAAACAAAGCTCTTTAAGAATTTACTGAAGTCTGAAGTTGATCCTCTTAACAGGCTATGTATTATGTCTGTAACAAAAAGAAAGGACTATCCCTTCAATATTTTGCTAAGTTCATTATGTAGTCTATTTTAAGAATAAAAATAAAATTCAAAAATGGTATGAATTTTGTTATCTGTGTTTGGGTGTAATTTGGGTGTAATAAATACTATCCCACAGACGTATGCAAAAACTACATGCTATTAAGGTTTCAGAATATATTAAAAACAAATTGCAATCATATTTTTTTCCTGTGTCACAACTGCACAGTTTATGAGAATTATGAGAATCAAGTCCAACAGATACGATCTATACCTTCTGCGGTTTCTAAGATAGTTCTTTAGCCACCTTCCTTTAATTGGTGTGGGGCACTAAAATGTCCTCACAGCTATGTAAATGAGCTGAGTTAATGAATGGTTTCTTTCATCACAAGGAGCATGACACAACTATTCGATCTATGTCTACCTAGGCTTCTGTTTATGATGAGAGGGGTGCCAAGCATTCAGACTAAATGAAAATATACACTAGAGGAACCATCCCAGGCATCTTCCATAACAAGCTGCAGAAACGCTCCAAAGCACTGCAGCAATGTTGTGGGGAATCTTGAGAATCTTAAGCTTAAACCACCATTGCCCTCAAGCCTTCAGCAGGACTTCAGGGGTGAGCAAGAGAGTGTGTGTGGGTGTGTGTGTGTGTGTGTGTGTGTGTGTGTGTGTGTGTGTGTGTGTGTGGG
>JAOYMR010000017.1:18470819-18495406 GCA_025802075.1 Tenebrosternarchus preto | reverse complement strand
GGAATTCTTGGGCTGCATGCTAGTCAAAACCTATAAGCTGATAGACAACATTTGGCTTCTGTACTGTATAATGTACATAATAATGTAATGGCATCATGATTATTAACTAAAACAAACAGATTTTTTCATAGATTTTTTCCTTGCTATTAATTATTACTTGGTGTTGTCCCTTGATTCATACGAGCTGTTTATAGATGCTGCATTGTCATTTGGAGAATAAACACAACAACCTATATTTGACACACTGTGCTGTCAGGTTGGATTCTGATTTGTCTGCTTAGGTCAACACAGATAGTGAAAGGATGATTCGGAGGAGAGTGTAGACCAAAGGTTACTCATCAAAGAAAAAAAAAAAGCTCATTCAGACAGGACAGGAGATGGAGTTCCAGGTTTAACCCCATCATCTCACCGTGACCTGAATGAAGCTGAAGCTGGTTTCTTTTTGTGTGTCGTCCTCAAATCCTTTGGTGCATTTTACACATTTATTATTATTGTTTGCTAAAAAAAAAACATTGTGTGACTGTATCGAGTCCACTAGGTAAATCAGGTTTTAAATGTAAACCCACAATATTATGAATACGATGTAAATGTTAATTACTGTTCTTTTTCCGTGAGATACAAAATCACTCAGATTGGAAGATGTCTAAGGAATAAAATGGATCAGTTAGATGGACCTTGTGACAAATATATGGGCCCAGTTTCTCAAAGCATTGAAAGGTTAAGATGTTACTGACAGAGGTGCTTCATGTGGTGCTGCTTTACCATTTAACAATGATCTTGGTAGCTTGTGTCTCTGGTCAGTTTCTGGCATTACACTGCCCTCGTGTGGAATAAATCCGAATAGTTTAGAGTAGATTTTGCAGGTTAGTTTAGATTTAGATTTTCCAGATTAAACCTAGTCCTGGACTAGCTATAAACTGTTAATATACTGTGTAATGCAAATGCTCATCATGGAATTTCTTTAGCTGGAGGTTAGTTAAAGCTGTAGCACATTGATTAGTTAAAATAGCAACATGCTATGACTTTTCTGAGGGGGAATTGCCATTTTGGGGCATATCTGTACAATTAACAATGCTATTATGTGGGATGGCAACTAATTCCTACTAGATTAATTGACCACCATCTAATAAGGTAGAACCATACTTTATATGACAGCATATCAACAACATATTATAACTCAAGTTTAACAAGTCAAGCATACACCAAATTAATGTTTATGATCTCTCTGTCTGTGCTATCTCTGATGTGCCTTAGGGGAGGAGGGGCAGAGTCCCTCACTGTCACACCTGGCTGCCTGGTCCATGGTGTCAACAGGATTATAGTGTACAAACAAGACAACAGCATTAGTCTGACAAAGAGTTGGACCAACCAAATCTTACTGTGTACCATCCAAATCTTAACATACAAGCAAGACCATAACACGAATTAATTTGACACAGAGTTAAACCAACCAAATCTTTGAAAAGCAAAGCCTACTTAGAAACAATATCAGGCGTTCAAAGACACCGACATCATGTGTTTCCACCTGCATGTAAACAAACAAATAAACAAACAAGTAAACAGTAAAACTGCTCTAAATAACAAACAAATCAAACAAAGCTTTATAAAAGATGAGTACTAAAATTATTTGCATAAACAGTTAGCCTATTATATACTGGCAAATAATAACACAAAGGTATAAGACACACACATATTGTGTACTTAACAATTACATATTTCTGTACAACTGTTCGAGTAAATGTATGTAATTGCATTGCAAAAACAACTGAATTATTTATCTTATATGGTAATAACTAGGACAAATACTAAGGATGCTAAAACATGTTTTATTACAGCCTCAAGAGGGAATAACAAGGAAAATTATAAGCATACGTTTTCCACCTTTGTCACTCACAGTCTTTACTGACTACCCATTATTTTAGGTGTTACTGATAACCTCCTCTGTATACACCAAATTCACAACATACAAGTGTTGCTACAGATAACACCCTGCTTTTCCTTTCAGCAGTGCCATCTCAAGTGGACTGGAAACATTCTGCCCAGCACTATTAATGCAGCGACACATTCACTAATACCTCCCTTCAGAGAGTCATCTAACAGCTTATGAATACCCCTTTATTGCCAATTGTTCAGTCTCTGGGCTGGAGAAAACAGTGAAAGCAGATTTCACAGTAGCTAAAGTTACCAACTAGAGAGGAAGTTGTACGTACCATTGACAGTCAAGGCCCTTTTATGGCAGCATGATGGATAGGTCAGTAAGAAACAATAACAAAGTTTACCTACACTAATTCTGTGCAGCAGGAAAAAAACCAAATGAACAAAATGAATAGACACGATCTGAACTGGACTACGACTAATGATAAATAATTATTTTATCATGATTTTTTTAGACCACTGGCTAAGGCTCCAAGTTGTGGAGTTTGCGTCTTCATTGTACGGGTGCAATCCTAGATATAGACTGCAAAAACTGCATAAAGCCTACACTATATTAATACGTAGAACTGTAAATGTAACTCCCGTAAAAATATGTGCGAACACACTGTAAAAATTCAGAGATTGTTCCTAATATTTCGATAAGATACATGTGGATAACATGTTAGCTGTAAGTACCTTTAAAGACATGTTTAAGAAAATGCACAAAAACAGAGAAAACAGCCTTAGACTTAAGAGAGTCTAGCAGATCTCTGCAGCAGGTTCGCTGTTTGTACTTTTAACAAGCTAAAGTAGAAATGAAAACGACCAGAAATGGTATGTAATGTATTTATTGGACGTAAAACGATAGTGATTTTATAAGCACTGCGTTTTGGAGGCTTATCTGCATAGATTGCAGATCCATGATTGCACAGCGCCACAGCACCCATATACTGCTAGCGAAGCTCCTGCACTTGTGAGGCAGCGGGCTGCAACTTATAGCCTGTGTTGTTAATGCGGGGACACGATTAAAGTGCAGGAAATACTGAACCAAATAGCGTACGGTATTTTTGGGAGCCAGTCAGATTTTGTACTAGCCACTGCCACTACAGGCTGACATCACAGTGGGAGAGCACAAATGCTCATTCATGGCAACTAATGAGACGTAGCTACAGCCATCTGGAAAAACAGCAAAATGTCGCTTGTTTACGCAAAACCCTCATTAGCATACGCCAATATGCAGTAATTACACATTGCGTAGTGTCAGATGGTGTCAGCCCCTTACGTATGGTTATAATCTCGCCTAATTGCTCACATATACTGTATTTAATACAGCTAAATCCCCAGTAGAGCTGTTCGCATGTACATATTTCCTTTCTGTTGTCAGACAACGGGAGAAGTATCAAGTAGCGAATAAAACTTGGTCCATTAGCATTACGTTAGCCAGCAGTTACTTCCAAGCCATTTCCAAACTGCTGCATGGCAACAAATATGATTTTATAACTTCGAAGTCCTTTGATAAAATCACCATACACATAAATTAAAGGTAAAGAATACGGTGTTATGTTTACACTCATAGTCAGAAATGACATAATATGTTCTTTTTTTTCTCTCTCACAGCGAAAAGACTACCCCCCCCCCCCTCCGAGAAAGTCGGTTCTGAAAGTAGGGAAATGTAACAACCACACAACATTGCTCTACAGTGACATCAACTGGTGGCTATGAAGGTAGATTGCAAAGCAATAATTATCCATATCGACCAGAAATGAAGCGCAATAAACAGGAAACAAACGAACACATTGGACTGAATTATTAATATAAATTCTTGAATTTCCCTTTGGGATCAATAAAGTATCTATCTGGCTATAAAAACGTTTCTAAATTTGCTTTCATTAATGTTCTGTAGTTAGGATACAAGAAATAAATACGTCAAAAGCATTTCTTTCTCTGTCCTCTACTCTCCTCCATTCTATGAATATTAGAATATACAAGAATAAACCATGATTTGACTAGAAAAAATACATTTTGACATAAATAAACATTTTCCTTTTGAATAAAAGGACTGACTACATTCTGTATTCCACAGTGTACAAAAAAGACCACTGATCTAATAATGAATCTGCAAATGCACTGCATTAAAGCTGTCAACATGTTTTAAAATTGTGGCTCTAACTGTGACTCATTTTCTTCACCCTGACAGTTATTATGCCTAAATGTGGCAGTGACTGAGCGCAAGGCCGAGGTATGGCACTAACCCCCATCTCCATCAGGGTGATGGTGAGAAGGTGCCACGTAATTGCACCGGATCTGTTGATCTTTGGTCTGGCTGTGGTACATATGGAGGCTCCGTGCCTAATGCAAAGTTCTGGTTAAACATTGTCCCAAAGTTTGCGTTCCGCCTTCTGTTGTTTTTACACTACAGGCCTGGCAATTGTTGGGGGCATTATTGACTTTGTAATTAAACTATTTTAACGTCTGGATTTTGTAATCATTACATTTCAAGCCATCTGTTCCAGTCCAAGGGCTGAAATGGATTTTCCCCTTGAGTAGATAAAAGACAGCATAATGGAGACAATTTTATCATTAATTCTCAGTTCTTTATACACAGTATGGACAAATGCTGAAATCCTCGTCCAACCCATGGCAAGTAAGTATCAGCCCAGTATATTCAAATACAGGGGGCAGCTTTCAGGTGATATCATTTCTGTACACAAATGCAGTGCCCAATCTAATGTTACTGATTATGGTTTTATTAGCTTCCATCTGCTGAAAGACTAACAAAGCTCAATTTGGAGAACACAGGGATGGATAAAACACCCCTTTCTCCTTCTGAGGGTCACAATGTATAAACAGCTTGTGGCCTTAAATGCTTCTATTGGTTCTGGTTTTGGTCAACACTTTTATCAGGCTGTATCTTAACCCATTGTACAATGGAGGAATCAGCTAATCTCTTCCCAGTGCAGATAGCGGCCGACTTTGATCCACAGCTTCTTCACTTGTGTTTCCTGCCTGTAATCTCTATCTGGACCACAGAGGGTCTGGTTTACCCATTAAAGCCTCATGTATTCTCACAGCTTTGGCACATGGGTGTTATGTAAAAAGATAAGAACAGCTGAAGAGCACATAACAGTGTGTAATAGGCCTTAAAAGTTTCCTGAGTCTAAGCCTTGGTTATTTAACACCTAGTGCACTGTTTTTTTCCCCCTCATCAATGCATGAGCTTAGTTTCCAAGAGAATGAGCCTATTAGAACACACATTTCCGCTGTTAGCATACATGTTTCATTTGGAAAACTTACCTGTCATTAAAGTTTTAGCCAATGCATTGCATTGCAAAGACAAGGGAATTATTTATCTTATACGGCAATAACTAGGACAAATACTAAGGATGCTAAAACATATTTTTAAATATATATATTTATATTGCCACTGAGAGGACAGTTATTAACAACCATAAACATCAGAAATCATGCATTTTAAGATACCATAAAATGCTAACTGCATAGTATTCTATGGATTATACTGCACTAATCAATTCCTAACAATAATGCTGGTCAAAGAGAATAGTGTTTTTGAATAATACTTATATGATATTCGAAAAAATACTCTAAAATAACTATATCACAGACCTGCTGCCTCTCAGGAATGAAGAATCACTGAAAGTCATTTGTTAATAGTCAGCACGGGTCTGAGGTTGATCCCATAAACACTGTGTTGATGGGGGGCAGAGATGACACCATATCCCGCACCTCGACTGTGCTCTGGTGAGGCAGCAATGCATCTTGGGAATGATGATACTGGGTCACAGTGCCATACATGCATGGAGAGACAGAGCAGGGAATGGGAGGTGCTACTGAAGACCCTGCAACACAAACATTAATGACAATTAAATAAACTATGTGGCCAAATATAGTGTATATGGACACATCTCTTGATTACTGTATTCAGATTTATAGTCAGACCCACTGCTAACAAGTTTATAAAATCAAGTACATTGCCATGCAATCTCCATAGACAAACACTGGCAGTAGAACAGGTTGCACTGAAGAGCTCAGTGACTGTAAACATCGCTGTCGTTGGATGCCTCCTTTACAACATATTGGGTCATGGAGTTACTGGATTCTCATGTATTTGTCCAACATTTCTGCCCTGTTAATCATGTTCTGGTCAACTGGAAATAATATTTATTTGAAATATTAGCATATAAGAGCAACAACAACAGTCACGAAGTGGTAAACCATGCAAGCTCACAGAACAGGGCCACTGAGCTCTGAAGTGCATATTGCCTATTCTGTTGCATCACTTCAGAGTTTCAGACTGTTTCTGGAAGCAACATCGCAATAACAAGAACTCTGGAGCAGTGGAAATGTGTTTGAGAATGATCGATCATGCTTCGCTCTCTTGCCGTCTGAGTTAGCCGGTTGCTAGGAGAACGCTAACTCCCAAAATACGCAGTGCTAAGATTAAAGCTTGGTTGAGATGGATACGGGTCTGGGGATGTATATCAGGCACTGGACAAAGTTAGGTATGTATTTAATAAAAGGCTTTTAAAAGGCACCACACTACTATGGTGAGCTTTCGTCAAGCTTCAATGTCTTCCATTCCTGTTTGTACTAACACAGAACAAGTATTTGTGATTTTCCACCTCACCTGCTGTGCGTGTAATTAAGGGAGGCTGTCCTGGGTAGTAGGAAGCCACTGCTTTCCTGCCTGTGTCATTCAGGATGTTGAGAGGGTCGTGAACGTCAGCGTACGCAGAGACAGAGCGAGCAGAACTCACACTGCTGATCACAGATACATGTTGGTCAATCAGGGAGCCCATCCTCTGAGTGTCAACATAGCCACTGTTCCCATAGTAGCCTGCCAGTCAGAAAAGAAAACAGATACACTACAGACAAGCTGCAGAGAAAAGAAATTAAGCTCTTTATCCAAAAAGATATATTTACACATATTGCACATAGTGCATTAGTACAAAGCCTATTTGTTGACTCATTGGCAGAACCAAATTAAAGAACCTTATACTTCAGACTAAAAAAAAGAAATCGTACCCTGATAACTTTGCACTGATCATCTAACCAGCATGGAAGCTAAACACATTTGTTGTCTTTCTCACCACTGTGTCCAGTGCTGGTGTAAACTGGGCCTGAACAAGCCCCACTGCTGAGGCTGCCCCCGCCGAAGCTGTACCCGGCCGGGTCAAGTAGCTGCACACCTTGGCCGTCTGCCGTGGGTTCCGCTGTGGACGCATAACTGCCAGATGAGACTCTGGAGCCGTATGGCACAGTGCTACAGCTGCTACTGAAGCAGTCCTTGGGTATCTGCTGCCCACTGAAGGACATGTAGCGTCCACCCTCGCTGCGGGCCTGGTAGGCCGACGTCGATGTGAGGGGCAGGCTGGTAGGCTGGTACGTGGGGGAGCTGGAGTAGTAGCCTGGGCCGGAACCTGCTAGGCTTTGGCACACGCCTTCAGGGAAAACCTGGCAAGGAATGAGGGGCTGCATGGGGCAGCTGTTCTGGGATCTGACTGCCATGGGGCCCTGGTTGATCACACTACCACGGTTCGCCATGGCTGGAGAGATTGGAGGGGTAATCAGGGGTCCACTATTTTGTGAATAGTCCAGCTGTCCTAGAATAACAACAAAGGAACTTAGAACATAAAAGTAACATTAGGATAATATTACTACTTTGTATCAGTGTTCAATATACTTCATAATTTGAGTTATGTGTGTAATGTTTTTTTTCCCCATTATTTATATTGGGTGAATACCAGATAAAGTAAAGCTGTCTGGCTCTGTCCCTTGGTACACCATACTGGTTCCCAGCCCATGCTGTGTGCTTGGAACAGAAAGGTATGTGTACTCTGGATGGGTCTCATTCTTAACAGAAGAATCACTGGACAGAGTTCCTGCTTTGCTACGGTTGGCCAGGAAACATGAACTCGGGGAAGCAGTGAATGTCGCCTTACTGGCATCTGAAATGAATCAAAGCATTATGGTTAAACCAGCCCAAAGACCAGCTTTACAGTGCATATGGAAACTGTAACTAAACCACCAGTTGTACCTGCATTTCTCATGTATTTGTCCAAGAGGTTCTGGAGCTCTTGCTCTTTGTCATTACTGAACTGTGTTTCAATTGCCAGCAGGATGTATTCATCCAAAAGCATCCTTATGAGGTGAAAAGAGCCTGAAGAAGGCATAATACTTTGTTACACTTTAGGTCACATTTATCAGAATTCCTAATACATACAGACAAAATCACAAACTGGTCATTATTTCAGAGTAGTGAGGTGCTCAATGGATTGGTGTGTTTCATATATCTGCTGTTCCCTCTGACCCATCTTACTGATTCAGCACGACCAATTTGGGTTGGAATGACTCAAAGAGATGCTGATTAATATTAGGTGCTAAATGGAATCAGTTGAAAGCTCTGATGAAGCAGATCATCTGAAAACCTATGGAGGGAAGGAGGCTTTCCCCTGTCCACTGTATACATACTTCATATTTCTTTATAAAATGTAACTTTTACCTCTTGCTTGCATGAAACCTCAAAATCTGTGCAAAGAGAAGAAAAAATTCTACAGAGGAAGGACTTTTTTTTTTTTTTTTTTTTTAATACACTGCCATCTTTCTAGAAATTCTCATCCCTGTGTGTTGTGTGTGGTAAGGTCATGTAATGGCCTCTCCAAAAGATGCTGCTTGGCTTGGTGTGTGTCCGCAGTCATCAAAAGCTAACATGACTAGAGCAAGGCTCTTCCTAATCAGTGCACACGTGTCCAAGAGATAAAGGTTTGTTTATTTAAGACGGGTCACTACATTTTACGGCATACTGTGGTTTCGTAGCCAGACTGAAGTGAGTGCTTAAGCTGTGGGAAGTAAAATGTCGGACAAGCAGTGACTAGTGCATTTAGAAGATGCTGGAATACTGATGGATGGCAGGAAGACAAGTGGCTGTCATCTCAGACAGAGGAAGGTTTATAGTGACTGCTTGTTGTAAAAGGTTGTGCATTGTTAATGAAACTCTGAGAGGGCTTACCGAAACTCGTGGCGTTGTTTAAGGTGAGGTTGTGCATCACACGAGCTCCAAAAAAACTCCATTTGAGCAGAAAATCCTGTGCTCGCTTTTTGACCGACCGGCCATTTTGTTTACTGGGCTGAACAGAAGGACAAGATAAACAGTGCTCATTCTTACAGTCGTGGATACTCTGGGTCTGCTAATTGCATGTTTTAGCCTCAACAAACCTTAATGACTTTTTGTTCCACTACAGAGTCTAGCCACTCAATAAAAGACTCTACAGTGGCGTTTTTCCTAAGAAGGTCCTTTAACTCTTGGAATACTGAAATGGAGTCATCTATGAAATAAAAAAAAGCAGAATAAACCTCACACAATGGGAGACATCATATTTTCGCCACATATTCCCAGCTGCACAAAGGAAAGAGTGATATGCCATTACTCACATTCAGAGTAGAAATCCAAGTCCTGATCGCTAGTGTTTGAAAGGAGAGCCTGAGAACCGATGCTGTTCAGATCTACTTTATCAATGTCATTCACCATGGAGGTTACAACATTTTGGTCAAAAAGGGCTGGCCTGGCGATCTACAGAAAAACACAGCCACTGAAAAAACGTTAGTGATCCACAGAAGCCCAAAAGGATACCCATTATTCTCCTGTTGATTGGACGATGCTGACCTGTGCAAGGTGAAGGAAAGAGGTCTGGCGCTTTAAAGAGGACACAAAACGGCGAGCTATGGGCAGCTTTTTTTCTGAGAGGATTTCTGGGAGGCTTTCCAAGGAGGCCACCATCCAGGGTTCCCAGTGTTTTGCAAAATTTCGAATATCTGCTAAAAGACTACATACATTGCACTGAAATGACTCAAAAGCACTAAACATGGATTTAAAACATACTCAGAAGCAAATACATTTGATAAATTACTAATAAAAGGATAATTTTATTAACCTTGAACACTTTTTTTACATTGTATACATATGGGGTAAACACACCTCTCTGGCATATCCTGCATTGTAGCCGGAATGAGAACATCAGTCAGTACCTGAGAAAGACGAACAGTTTGTTGTGAGTGCTTTCTCCAAATCACAACCTTGTGCTGACACAGACATAGACACATACACGCACCTTGTACAGTATGGAGTCACACACACAGAAGATGTCCACAATTACTGGATTCTCCAGCAAAGGCAAAAGATGGTCTGGCATACCTTGCCAGAAATGGAGCAAGAAGTTCTGAATCTGTAATAAATTTGTGATGGGAACTTTGAGATCTAGTTTTTTTTCCCCCAGGTGGAAATCGATTATTCTTTTAGATAGCAAAATGGTACCTCTTCAAAATTGACGCTGATGGCATTGTCAAGAATACACTGACAATGGGTTTTGTACATCATTATCAACGTGTCAACCTAAAAAAAGACATAAGTTAAGTGAAGAAGGGTATGTGTATAGCTAAGAAATGTGTAATCATTTGGTTAACAACAATAGACAAACCTTTTCTTTTGAAATAGAGTCATGAAGTACTAAATGCTGTGCAGTTGGAAATTCTGGTAGCAATGTCCCTGTTTTAGAGCTAAGCGAATATTTTCGCGTGAAACCTCCCTGTGAATAACAAACACAGATTTGTGGTCTTCACATTTAATTAAGAGCATAATACAATTGCTATTTTACTTATTCTTAGAAAACCTGGCACATATGTTCTGTACCTCTGCTATTTCTTATAGTGACATAGCGGTCTTGTGCAGACTATATAACACTTAATATTATAAACAACATAACATTCACATGTTAACTTAAAAATGCTAACCTCATTTTTAAGTTTGCTCCCAGAGAATCTGTTGTAAAAATACAAGAACATTATTGTCCAATTTTTTAAAATTAAATATTGCTATAAAATTGCATTGTTATATCACAATTTTCCATCATACAGTAATCATTCCAGCACTAATTCCTAACTTTACCTTGTCAGCCCTTTTCCTGAATACACTGAATGATAATAGGCACTGCTCTCCTTAATTCCTATGCCATAGTAATGATACCTGGAACACATGGAAAACGACTGATGAGGTCCAGCAGTGGGAAGTTTTAAAACCCAAGAGAAAAATATGTTCATTGTTTAATTCAGTATTGTTTAATTCTCTGCAGTCTGTCTGTGTCTTACTTTGAATGACCTCTGGTGCCAAGCCTTCGGGTTGTAAGGAGAGGGAATTTTTGCCTTATGGTCTATAATTTTACAGAAAATATGCATTCAACAAATCACACTTGGTCCAATTAAATAAAATAGCAGTATAATTTTGCTTCATGTTTTTACAGTGCATGAAGTATCAGAATCCTGCCTACCTTGCCAAATGTGGCTGCACACGCAGGATCTAACTTCTCCTTCCGACAGAAGTCTAGGTAGTGTGCATAGAGGATGCATCGTGGTAAGCATACTCCTTCACACACTATATAATTCTCCTCAAGCCTAATTGCCAAAAACACCAAAACTTTAGTGCAAATAAAGACATTTTTTTAATGATCACATGGCAAAGGTTCATCTCACAGGGTATTTACTAAGTGTTTGCGTAACGGTACATTGGCTTGATGAAACTGGTAAGCATTCACTGATGTGTATATATACCATTGCAGTGTTAACTGAGTTTGTTTCTTTTTATCTTTGATGATTTGACTGATAGTTTTCTTTGTTGCAGTTTGCCTGAGTGTGAAATTCTTTGAGTATTCAGTGTGGTCAAAGTCGTCTTCGGAGGATATAGTTCCGTTGCTCTCATCAGCTTCTGTCAGATAAATGATACTTATTATAAACTTTAGGCTCAACTGTCACACTATGTTTTACAGAAATCCTCTCACTGACTACTCACTGATGCATTTAAAAATGTAGAATGTCTTCTATATTATATATAAAATACGTACATTGTCAAATATCTTCTATATTATATACAAAATACATACATTGCCCTGAAATTACTGAAAAGCACTAAACATGGATTTAACACATACTACTCAAAACCAAATACATTTGATAAACTACTAACAGAAGGATATTTGTGTTAAGCTTAAATACCTTTTTTAGACAAAAGGTTTAGTATGTCATTACTTTGGACTATGTTTATTAAATTTTATTTATGCAAAACAGAAATCAAATTTCAAATGATTGTCCCCACCTGATTTAATTCCTGAGTCCTCCTCCTCCTCATCAAACTTGTCTTTGAAAAACATGTCTTTGCCAAGATCTTGTCGGTCACCAATGTTAGTTGGGTAGATAGCATCAGCAGTATTGTAAGTCCTCTTAGGCTGTGGTGGTTGTAGTTGATGAAATGTGTTACTTTTTATAGGACTCCCACTGTTCCGTTTCATTGGCATATTACAGCGCGGCAACTAAACTACTGCAAATACTAAGACTTAAAAAAAGAGCTGATGTCATCCAAAGCTGATGCATAGATCCAGTTTTGTAATGATATGCATCTTAGGTTCTATTTGAATCTTCCTTAAAAAAATCAAGACAAACAAAAAATACACTGAAAAAAACACTAAAACATGCTAACACACTTGATTTGCTTTTTGATCCTTCAAACAAAGTTTATCAAAGAAACACTTTTTCTATATCTTAACATTAATCCACTGAAACAGGTAACACCATCCAGTCTTAATTAAAACTGTGCCGTGTCTGAAATGGTACGTCACGGGGGTGAGTGCCTTGGGGCATTTATCTTATTTACAGAAGACTGGCAGTAGATTCTGTGTATTAATGATTAACCTGAGGGCCATCATCTCCTTGAAGTCTGGTGCAGTGGGCTTTTAGCTCGACGACAGCCCCATTCTGAGCCATCCTTTTGCATTCTCAGTTTTCTCCATATGTAGGCAAAACTGTAATATAGATTAGCACCATGGGAGAAAATTAAGTGATTTCTAACAAAGACATGGGGAACTACATGTGATTACCCATTAGGCCTTCTGAGAGTCCATGTTACTGTATAGAGTATCTCCCCTGTTTCAGCCTTTCAGGTTAGGTTACTGATGCTAGAAGACTCTAAAGCCTCCATGGTTACCATGGTTAAATACTATTTTGTTCTGTGAATAAAAACAAAATCAAACTATCATAATTTGTTTCTCTCTATCGTTTTTTCAGCCGGTGGAGCATTTCAAATTCAATTCACTAGAAAACAGTTACTTCTTTCAAGAGATAAAAAACGGATAAAACATAAAACAGAAAGTGGGCGCTGTTTGAACCCCAAAACGCATCAATAGGTGTGGCAATTTACGACAGACGCGCGCGCGTGGCGAAAGTCATGTTAAGGTAAAAATAAAATAAACAATAGAGTACAGTAACGCTTATTGGAGCATTCGTGTATTTAAAAGGACTATTCATCTCACTGCTTTTAAAACGATATGATCTAATGTTACATATCCTTTACCGATGACTTGCTAAATAGTGCTTCAGGTATCTAGTTCGCTAAAGCTAGCTGGCTGTGTAGTTAGCTAGCTAGCTAATTCTTAGTTTTACGCGCGTGTGTCAATCAAAATGCTAAGAATATTCTGGGATTAAAAAATGGCTAGTTGTCTACTTCCTTGCGTAACATCGATTATATTCATTTAGCAGCATTGTTAAAATAGTGGCTACATGTGTGTACTGTTTTCAGAAATACAATATTGTAATCTAATTTCTCAGTCAGGTGACAAAGAACGATGATAGTGAGGCAGGTTAATGACAGCAGAGTTTTGTGTGTGCGGATGTGTGAGGTCGTTTGCAAGAAGAGCAGTGGCTAACTAGTTAACTAACCTAGTTAACTAGCTGGATTCAAATGGAGAGGTGAGGACCCGTTTCTGTACGACATCTAAGCTTTTCAAATACTGAATACTGAATTTTAATATTTACACTGTTAAACGTTGCAGTTATTTATGCTGCATATTTTAAGGGATGTTCGCATAATATTAAGGAAATGCATAGCTGCCGATATTTAACAGTTGTTTCTCCGTAGATTTTGGGCCTTAAATATTTCAGTATTTTTGAAGAAGTTTGATCAGCGACGTTGTAGTTGTCTTAGCTGCACAACTTCCAGCGCGTGTTAGCTAGTGTGCTTTAGCTCTCAGGGATGGGCTGATAAACGATGCCATCGTCGTCACAGATGTTACTAAGCCAACGGCGCTTAAATGATTGCATATCTAGAATTTAGCTAACAATTTTATTTCTAACACATGCTCACATATTTTAGTTATACTCTATGTTACTAACATAGACTTAAACAAGCAACGTCTAAGTACTGTCCCCATGAAGCACCTATAAAGTACTGCGGTTTAGCGATCGTTTCACAAGCTGTCTTTACGCTTAAGGTAGCTAGCTAGCATTAACAAATGTCCTACTAGTCATAATATTATTCTGTTGCTAGCTGTCGTTTAAATGGTGGAAATGCAGGGTATCTTTATTTCTTCAAAGATGAGCCACTCCAGCCCTAGTTGTAAAGTACTTTGGCATGACAGTTGTTTTTTAAATAATATAATAAATATTATTTTATTTATTATTTTATTCCAAATTTAACAAAATGCTAGATGAATAAGTGATTTTATTTTATTACATTCTTTTGATTATATTACCACATTTGTGTATAAAAATATTTATTCCTGTTTTCTCATAGTTAAAGTACTTAATTGTTCTTCTAGGTCAAAGGAAGATACAAAACTTCCTGCTCCATGTGCACTCTGGTCAGTGGATCTAAAGTTAATGCATGTTGACTGTAATCCTGGAGATGCATTGGTACACTTTCAAGGTCAATATGTTACTGTATGTGAGTTAGACTACAACATTCTTCAAGTGGAAATTCAGAATGCCCAAAAAACAAAGGTGTCTGTGGAAGTTGGAGAGTTCTGTCTGGTGGAAGATGTCCTGTCTGGTCGCTGGTACAGAGGAAGAGTTCAGAACAAACGGCGAGATTTGTTAGATGTGTTCCTGCTGGATCATGGTAATGTTCTTACAGTTAGCCCCGACCATTTAGCTGCAGTTTCCGATGCCTTGCTCATGCTTCCACCCAAAATTGTGTGTGGGTTTTTTGCAAATGTACTGCCAGTTCAGGGATGTTGGGATAAAATATCAGGAATGTATTTCTTTTCTTTGATAGGCAGTCATATCAAGGGGTATATCCATTCTCTTCTGCCGTACAAAGTCCTCATACTTGAAGTACCAGAAATAACTAAAGATTTACTAAGACATAACTTGGCTAAACATGTGGATACAGACACATTTCTGTTATTAGTCGAAATGTTAATTGAAGTGCCTGTTCAACAAAGCATTGGGTCTGTCCCAGATTTGCTAATTGAGAAGCAAATTGCACAAGAAATTTCTTTCAAGCCCTCAAGTTTACAGGGCTTTGAGAAAATTCTTTCACTCGGTGGTTCTAAGCTTATTGCTGGACAGAAAGAGAGGGCCAGAATAACAGCTGCAGTGACTAATGGGTTATTTTACTGTCAGTTTGCATCTGTGGTAAATGACCTGAGAGAGATGTCAGAAAAACTGACGCTTGCTTGCGAGTCAAAGAGTAGTAATTGCATAGATAAACCAGTGGACAATTTGGGTTTACTTTGTGCAGTCAAGGGTAAAGATGAAAAGTGGCACAGAGGTTTTGTGCAGTGTCTACCTGTCAACTCCCAAGTAAGAGTTGTGTTTGTTGACTATGGATATTGTGAATCTGTAAAAGTTGAAAACATTTTTCAACTACCATCGGATTTCCTCCAGACGCCAATCATGGCTTTTCCATGTTCACTCTCATGCTTAAGTGACAACGATGAGGACATAAAGAACCAGCAACAGCAGATCTTCAAAAATGGATTACTTGGTAAGGAGCTGGAAGTTACAATCGATCACTTAAACAAAGAGGACAGTGTCTACTCCGTAACTCTCAGCAGTGTTGAGGGTTATGTTCATATCAAAACGCTACAGTCTAAAGATGTTGATGAACTGAAAAACAGTGATATTCTTAAGAGTCAACATTACCTCAATCGCTTCATAAGGCGCTACACAAATGAAACTAAAAATGTGGAAACCACAACAGATTTTGTCTCCTTTGAAGACATACAGGAAGGTTCTGTGTTTGAGGGTTATGTAGAACATGTCCAGAGTCCAAATGATTTCTGGATTAGAACAGCAGAGCGCAATGACAGTTTTGAGGAAATGATGAATAAATTGTCTGATTACTTCAGTGGATTACAACTGAATCAGGAAATTCTTGAGGATCCAGTGCCTGGTGTATTTTGCTGTGCAATGTATGAAAAAGACATGCATTATTACAGAGCTCTCATTGTGGATATTCTTGAGAATGGTGCTGAGGTATTTTTTGTTGACTTTGGGAACACGGAAAAGGTACCAAGCATGTTGATAAAGAAACTGCCCAGGGAATTTGCTGTGGAACCACAGTTTGCTTTCAATTGTTCCTTAGCTAATGTTGCTCCAGTGGCCGATGTCTGGACAGTGTCAGCAACTGAATTCTTTAGGAAAGCTACCTTGAATAAAGTCTTCCTGGTTCAAGTTATTCACAAAAGGAAGGACACACTTGTTGTGGAGCTGTATGAGAGAGGGACGGAAAAAAGTGAGAGCGTTGCAGTCCTTATGACCAGAGCAAATGTGGCGGAATGTTGGAGGTGCAATCTCACGGTCTCATCTGATGAACTTGTGAAAGAAAACAAATCATGCAGAAAGAAAAGTCAGCAAGGGCAGTTTGCTGAAAATTCCATTGAGAGGGTGACACAAAAACCTGCAGAAGTTACTGCAAAAAATACTGCAGAAGTTTTCAGACACCAAAAAATTCAGCCTGGATTTGAAATAAATGTTCAGTGCTCCCATGTTTGTTCTCCTTCAGAGTTCTGGTGTCAGGACAAGAAACAAAAAGGTGATTTAGACAAATTAATGGAAGACTTGCAAGCTTTTTACCAAACAAACAGTCCTGAGTTACAGCCACATAGCATATGTTGTGCTGTCAAGTTTAAACAGGACAATAGATGGTACAGGGGTTGCATCATTGGAATAGAAAATGAAGAGGTCGAGATGATCTTAGTTGACTATGGCATGGTAGTGAAAGAAAGACCGCAAAACATTCGAGCACTGAAGCCAAGCTTCCTTGAGCTTGAAAGGCAGGCGTTCAGATGCAGCTTGTACAACCTAATCGAACCAGCTGGAGACAGTGTCTGGTCTGAAAAAGCATGTACCTTGCTGAAAAAGTTTATTTCTCAAGGTTCAACTAAGCTCACATGCAAAGTCTATTCCCAGTTGTGTGTGACAGATAAAGGCCTCTACAATGTGGTTGACCTGCACACACCTAAGTATCAAGCCTCTGTGCATCTTGTTGAACAGGGTGCTGCTGTCAAAATCCAATATCCAAAGCAACTTATTCCATCTGCTTATCCTTGCTCTTTTGTTTATTCTGCATTCAACATTAGTATTGGAAGTGAAGAGTTGGTGTATGCTACTCACGTTGTGAGTCCTTGGGAAATCTATTTTCATTTGGACAGAAATATTGAGGCCATTGAGGAGATAATGGAGAGAACTACAAAAGAAAGTGGAGAACTGCTGAGTCAGACCTGTGAGACAAACATAGGCACTGTTTGTTTAGCCAAATATTTTGGTGACAGTAAGTGGTACAGATCATTTGTTTGGCCGGCTCAGTCCAGTTTGCACTTGAATGTATTCTTTGTAGATTATGGAAACAAGCAGGTTGCTGAAAAAAGAAACCTGTTGCCCATCCCCCAAAAGGCGGTTGATTTGCTGTTGACACCCATGCAAGCTTTAAAGTGTAGTCTGTCAAATATTCAAGAGGAGGAACATTTGCCTGAAGTCAACACATGGCTTGAGAAGACCATTCTAAATAGGGCACTTCATGCCAAGTTTGTAGCGAAAGACAACAGTGGACATTTCATTTGTGATCTTTTTGATGGAAACATGCACATCAATGAGAAGGTTAAAGAACTTTTTGAACTTCATAAACAAAAGGAAGGTAATTATATCAAAAAAGCTAGTGAATGCTGCAAACAAGTCACAAATGTGTCTTTGGCAGATATCAAATTAAAGAACAAGGACAAAAGTCACATGGTCAAAAAGGGGAACAGTCAAATTAACCAGGTGAAATCTCCAAAATTAAAATTTGCATCTCAAAGGCCGAAAAGTAGTGTCTCAAAACAAGACCAAGGCAAAGAAAAAAACATGCTGAAGTTCAAAGAACAAGTCAAAGGGATTGTGAAAGGTGATAAATTGAAAACCCTGTGCACTTTTGCTACACAGACTTCTAAGATATTCCCAAAAATGAGTGATCTGCCAAATATCAAAATAAGGCCAGGATTGAGAGGCGTGGGTTTCATTTCACATTGTAACTCTGGTGATAGCTTTTTTATCCAAATGGAAAATGATGAACCCAGCATTCTCAAAATAGGGGAAGAACTGAATAGTAGCTTGTTCACAAAAAATATAACAAGCATGACTTCAAAAGTTAATATAGGTGATCTTGTTGCAGCAGAGTATGAAGAAGATCTGGCTTTATACAGAGCAGTTGTCACTAATGTTGCATCCAGTGATGTCCTCACAGTTGAGTTTGTTGATTATGGAAACACAACAACTGTTGATAGGACGAAAATTCACCCTCTAACAAGCAGGTTTCTGTCTCAGGCTAGATTAAGCACTCTCTGCACATTGTCAAAATCTCACTCTTTTGAGGATGTTGAAACCTTTATCAACAAAAGTCATGGCGCACCTCTAATGATTGAGTTTATGCAAAATCTTGGCAATGCGTGGGAGGTGAATGTTGAAATTATTGACACTTTGCAGAGGTCAAGAAAAGATGCTGATGGTGCAGAAGTTCGCATTCCATCTTCTGAACAGGCCAAGAAAAGCCAAAAGCAAAGCGCAGCAGTAACAGAAACTAAAGATGAGACACATGGACGTGATGCGCTCTTGCCTCTCTGTGAGAAGACAGAGTTCATTTTCAAAAAAGGGCCTGAAGCAAATTTGCAGGAAGTTGGATCCAATTTCAAGTGCATGAACAGTAAGGTGGCTCAGCAAAAATTGGAAAAAAAGCAAGGAATGAGATCCCCAACTTATGTGTACAAATCAAACAAACACAGGAAATGTAGGTATGCCTACAAAAGCCAGCATGGAACGAAACAAATTGGCACTAAGAGTGAACCAGAAAAGAAGCCTGACATGCCAGATAATATTAGGGACTTAGAAAAAAGAATTCATAGTGTATTATGCAATAGCTATGAACAGGATGTCAGATTTGGAGAAAATCAGTCAGTTGAAGATCAGCCAGCCTTAGTATCCAGTAACCAAGAGAAGCCCACAGAGAAAGAGGATCTAGCACAGCATATGTTCTTTGCACCTGTTAAAGTGGATTTTGAATATTTAGGATTTGCAGCTGCGATCACCACACCTTATGAGTTTTACGTTGTTCTTGAGGACTTGCTTCTCATGAATGCTGTGTCAGACATCCTTGACGAGCCATCAGAAATGTTCTCTCCATTGCCAGAGACTCATCTGATTCCTGGTACAGGCTGCTTGGTGAAGTCTGATGAGAAGAAAAAATGGTGCAGAGCTGAAATAGTACAGTGTGATGACACAACAGTGATCATAAATCTAGTTGATTATGGTCATTATGCGTGTTTAAAACGCCAAGATGTTCACAGGCTTAAAAGACTTCCTGTAGACTTTGCTAGACTACCGAGGATCACTTACCCTTGCATGTTGAGGGGAATCAAGCCTGCTGATGCTATGCAGTGGTCTGATGGTGCAGTTGTCTTTTTCCAAGAACGTATGTGTCAGAAAAATCTTCGAATATACTTCAGGCAGTATGTTTCTGAGGCACACTGGGAGGTTGATGTTATCTTAGGAGAGACTAGTATTGCTAAACAGCTGGTCGATGCTGGTCATGCATGTTACATAGACAGAGTGCTTGGAATCCAGTTTCTGCAAAACCTAGACCATACAATGATGTCTCAGCAAATCACGGACAATGTTTCTGAAACTGCGTCTAGCAAACATGAAGTACAATCAAAAAATGATTTGTGCAAAGAACAATTTCAAGGCACTAGCCTTGTCTCTTTCACTAAAAGTTCTGATTACGATGGATCTGGGCAGAAGGCACATCATGGTTCTGGCCTAAGACAATGTGAGTATCTCAGCAGTTCATAATGAATTTAATTACATGTAACAATATTATGATATTAGTTTAGAAAACTAAAGCATTACTCAACATTAAAAGATTATTAAAAAATTAACTGATTCTTTTAATAATCAGTTCTCTGATTATTTTCAGATTTTTAACAAATATGTTCTAACAGTTCTTACTGCTTGTCATAAACACTTTATTCCTCTTTTTCCGTAGGTGTGCTGATGTGAATGGAGTGGATTGTGAGTTGTGAGTATAATGTTTGCTGTTTAATTGCACTTTAAATACATGCTAATCAAAAAGTCCAGTGTGGAGTAATGATTTGGTTAAAGCAGATTTTTGTGCATACCTCAAATTCAATTCATCAGCCAAATGAAAAGCTTGTAATCTAAACTACATGTCATACATGACCACAAGCTTTTGATTTTGTTGATTTCATATTAAAAAAAAACTTCAGTAGACTTTGTTATATGAGAGAGATACTTTGTATAGGTGACAGCTACAGCAGCTGCCATCTCGAACCCGGATGTGCTTTATTCCTTAGAATATAATTGGGTAATTGATATACATGACTTAACATGTTAAATAATCTTAGGCATTTCTTGTATACATGTGTATATTGCTGTTGCATTGATTTTGTAACTTGCTCAGATCAGTTTTTCTACTAGAGGAAGAATTATTGTTTTTGAGCAATTAATGATCCTTAAATTTATGTAAATATTGGTCTCCAATTGCTGTAAGCATTTCTGTACTTGATATCTGTTGGCTGCAACCTTTTTCATTACAGAATTATATTTCTTTGACCGGTTAAAGTTTAGTAGCTCTTATTTCTTCATGTCTGTAAAAAAATAAAAAATACACACAATTTAGATTATGCACACTTCCCTTGTAGATTGTTAATTAAAGCATTTAAAATATACATATACTTCTGTGTGCAAATAATTGCATTTTGATATTTGGGAAATGCATCTAGAAGATTAGACCTCTGCTAAATGAATTTTGCATTGATTCAAGAAATTAATCTTGTTTTTCAGCACATATTCACCAAGTATGGAGGGAATGGAGTCATCAGTGGAATTTCTTGATGCTTAGCATGTCTAATGCATTTGTTTAACAACCCCCCACTGTTATTGAGTGATTACTGTTTTTTTAAATACAGTGATTGCAGTTATGGTTTTGCTTTAACGAGGACAGTGGAAAAACAGTTGTCACATTTTAAATATGTAGACTCGAGAGAAGTTCAGAACATTCAGAAGTAACCTGTAAATTACCTTATTTGAATGTGTTCTAAATTCATTTTGTAATGTTACATTGATGTTTTTGTGATTTTCAATTCATTCAGAAGAGATTTTATCCCCCCCCCCCCCCAATCTGGAGTCATTATACTCCATCGTCATCAAAGATGTTACATTTTTACAAAACTGTATGTTTGAGCTGTTTGATGGAATGTGATCTGTTTATTTTTTGTTCAGTGAAACTTTGCATAGAAAATATGTAAATTCTTAGATTACAGTTACCTTCGTGTCAGTTCTTTATCCAGGCATATGTTCATGTATACAAAATGTGTAATTGGGTAAATAAATGTCCAGAAAATTTGCTGCTGTTGTATTTAATAGTAAAGCTTAGAAAGATTTTTTTAAAATATACAATAAACTGCTGCTGACCGCATTATTACATCAGGTTTCAAATTAGAAACAGACATAAAATATTCCCCCAAAGGACTACTGTTATCTCCTTCCAAATGAGCTGTTGTTCATTACAGTTGCCTAGTACTAATGAACTAATGTTTCAGCATCTTTGTCTTTGTGTATGGGGAGCGTAGTAGTAACAGTAGTTCAAATGAACATCATCAACTGATGTGTCTTTGGGGTTCTCACTCTTATAAATGCAAGGCCTCCAACCACTGAAAATACGTATATGGTGCTAAAATCACATGATTTGTTTTTATTGGGATTATAATTGGAATAGAGGAATAATCTCTTTATTCATAGGCTGATGTCATAGTCAAACATCTGACAATAAATTTGTCACCCACTACCCAGTACACTATGAAATGTTGCGGTACTATGAGCTTGGGTTCAAGTCCCTATCTAGTGGAATTTCTATGTTGTCCGTGTGTGTTTCCTCTCACAGTCCAAAAATCTGGAGGTTAGGGCAATTCGCTATCCAGTTAACTTGTCCAGGTTTAAATGATTGTGTGTTCTAGCTGGTATCCTCTCTCCCATTCCTGTGCCAGATGCGTTCCACTACCCCAGGGGCCCTCAAGTCTCCGGTTGACAGTATGGTGTGTAGAATATGTTACCGCTTTTCACCGGCATGTGTCTGATGTAAAAAGTTGTGTTTGTGTGTGTGTGTGTGTGTGAGCTGTAAAGTATCCTTGGGTCATAGTGAGAAAGGTATATAAATTTTACTTCATTCATTCACGTACTCACTCACTTAGCATTTATGTACTTCGTCCCCTTCTAATAAAATGGGAAAGAATTAAGGTGTTGATCTTGTATCATATACTTTATTGTTGTCTTTATTACTGCTGGCTTTCACAAGGTTTGCATTATTTGCATTATTTACCATATATTGAACGGAAGCACCACTAAAACAAAAGTACCTGTGAAATCAATAAACCAGAGGTGAGTGTAGTGGAGAGTACCAGATTTTCACAATTTCACTGTGTTTACTTAATATTCTGAACAATAAAACATTATTTGTCTTGATGCCTTTTGTCTTAACAATACAATGCAATAATCTTCAGTGAGACCTTTGGTATTAAGTTCACATAGGAACAAACACTAAGTGCTAAACTAATGATTGAGATTTTGTTGTGTCATTTCATGAAGGTGTCTTTTGCAAGCCAAGATTAGATGATGCTCATGTGGCATCTTCAATTCAAAGATAAGGTTATTTATTTTAAAGGTTTTTTTCTGTTATTTAGAAAGACTTCCTTCAAGGTATTACATAGTGAAAATTCACCGCAGTTCACTTTCCCTGTTTGTTGTTAGGGGATTTGCCAAAGGAGGACAATTAATTAATTGCAAAAATATCAAACATTTATATTGAAAATATTATTTAGGTGGAGGGTCTAGAGTTGTGGGATAACCTCCAGGTTTTGTACCACGCTCTATAACCAGAGAGGCCAGTTCTGATCCAGATCACTGGAGCAGACCAATATGGGAACGCACCACAAATCTTTAGCAAGTGGATTTGGCCCACTGTTCTGAATTTAGGATTGTTTTCACACTGCATTTTTTCCTGCTGCGGTATGAATGAAGCCTGGGCAACAGCGCCAAACGGATGCTGAAACACCTTCGAAGAGTGGCTACACTGCGTCACTCAGTACCCAACAGTATGAGTGGAATCCTGCATCTTGATTACTGCTCATATCCTCTGGAGGCGGGGCCTCTGGGTGAAGGTGATAATAGCCTTGACATGTGGATCCATTTTATTGGACTCTAAACTAGACTACTGATCTTATCTTGTGTGTATGTGTGTTTATGTTTGGGCACAAACATCAAATCGTGTGCGCTTCATCGTGCGCAGCTCATCTTCTGGAGCAGCTTCGGCTAGAAACGCTTAGGCATTCATCCATGCGCTGACTGCTCTGGAGGGAGCAGGCTTGCACATGTTGGCGAGGGAACATCAGCAGGCCCACGAGGATCCTCTTGCTGTTCTGTAGCGTTGCGATAAGGCATAATATTTAGGACTTCATGTGGAGAACTGGCTTGGCACGCACAACAGACGTTCATCTATGGCATATTTATAGCACGCCTCTCAGCGAGCACATTTGCTTTGGAAGTAGCTGATGTTGCTTCCATGTGAAGAGCAAAACGAGAGCAGCTCAAGTCCCAGGCTCTGCCTGCACTGACAGATGGGGAGGTCAAGCGGCATTTGACCAAGGAGGCGCTATCTCTCAACCACCTCAGGAGGACCTGTGGAGAGGATCCTGCTGCCCAGTTTATTGAGCAGCTGCTACAGGAGGTCATGGGGAGCAATGGTAATGACTCCTTTGGTGTTTTCCTCTTTGACATCTGGCGTTTCTGGAAAAAGCACCTGAATTGCATGCAGGAAGCAGCAGGTGTAGTCCTCGAAATGGAGATGCATTACGAAGATTGGTGTGCTTCTCAGAACCTGCCAATGTGCTAGAGGCTGAATTTTCTGTATTCCTTTCATTTATACCTGAACTGGTTTATTCTGCATTTGGATTAGTTCCTCATGCGGTTACATATTATATGGGTTATTAATGTATTTTTGGCTTAAACGCTGGGGTACTTTGGTTATTATTAAAGCAGTACGTCTTTTTATATCAGCAAACTGTAGTCAAAATACAATGTTTACCTTTTATTAGAGTTGGGCAGCATGCAGAACAGCATAATGCATAATTATGCATTGTGTTTATTTCGCCCCTAAACCATATCACCCCTAGGCCAAAAGGTGGGGCTGGTTGTTATCTGTAATCTCTTATACTAGTCCTTCTCAAAAAATTTGCATATTGTGATAAAGTTCATTCTTTTCCATAATGTAATGATAAAAATTAAACTTTCAT
>JAOYMR010000017.1:18447549-18461124 GCA_025802075.1 Tenebrosternarchus preto | reverse complement strand
TAAACCACGTGTCCTGCCTTTAGTAATGCTAGCTGTAAACAACTAAACCACGTGTCCTGCCTTTAGTAATGCTAGCTGTATACAACTAAACCACATGTCCTGCCTTTAGTAATGCTAGCTGTAAACAACTAAACCACATGTCCTGCCTTTAGTAATGCTAGCTGTAAACAACTAAACCACGTGTCCTGCCTTTAGTAATGCTAGCTGTAAACAACTAAACCACATGTCCTGCCTGTGACCCAGGGACAAAGGAAGCAGTGTGCAGTCTCCTTGTTTGTGTATATGGCATCTAGTGACTCGAGAGGCCACACTAAACTCACCGGTCATGGTCATGGAAGCTTGGAACCAGTTTGAAATTACTTTGCAATGTGATGCAGTATCATGCTGGATGTAGTCTTTAGAAGATGGGTAAAGCGTGATTATTAACAGACGCATGCGATCAGCAATCATTACTCAACAGTATTCAGAAGATGCTTGATTGGATTGAAGGAAATCATCCCCACACCATGACACCAGCAGAAGCAATGGCCTGAACTGTTTGGCATAAGGCAGGTTGGATACTTGGATTTGTGACATTTATGCCAAATTCCGACCCTGCCAACTGCACACTGAGCTTCATCGGACCAGACAACACTTTTTTTTTTCCAACCCTGAACTGTCCAGTTTTTCTGTAACCACTGTAGTCACAGTTTCTTGTTCTTGGAGCCCAATAGTGTTCTGCTGTTGTCACCCATCTTCCACAAGGTTAAACATGCTGTACGTTCTGAGATGCTGCTCTGCTCAGCTCAGTTGTGCTTACGTGAGTTACCACAGCCTTCCCGTCAGCTGGATCCAGTCTGGCTATTCTCTTCTGACCTTCTCTCATCAACAAGATGTTCTGCCTGCAGAACTGCCGCTCGCTGTTGTCGTTTTTTTTTTTTTTTTTTGGAACCATTCTGTTGTCCATAAAAATCCAAGGAGAGCAGCAGCTTCTGTTTGTATAATTACGTGAATGAGCTTGTGTCCAAAAGTAATAAACATTTATTTACCTTCCCATTAACCTACCAGGATAAAAAATTGAAGACATGAGAATAAACAAGAACCTTCAAATAATGTTGCATGTCAGGCTGGTTATTGTGGATTGTTTGGATGTTTCAGATCTTTGGTATATTGGAATGTTTGAATCTCTTTAATGTACATTCGCTACTGTTGTTATCAGTTGTATGTTAAACTCCCGTTCTGTCTGTAATACTGCCTGTCATTTTCATTGTTATGTCTACATGTTGGCTATGTTTCTCTGGACAGCTACTCTGATTACATGACCCCGTACAGTTCTAGGGATGATGATTATGGATTTGCACTTAATAAAATTTGCTCTTCTCCACACTTGCATCCGCCTCCTTGCCACTCCCCGTTACACTGCACTTTCCTAAATACTGAGGCATTTCTTGACAAGGCATTTGCGATCAAACCACTGCTCCCTGTGACTGTGATGTACCACAAAATTATAAGGCTTCAAGGAAAGCCATCTTCTCTTTGGTTATCTGTAGAGTATGTTTACAACTGCATGAGCAGATTATGATCTCTATAAACCACTACTTCATATACTAAACTCAAAGTAAGCAACATAAAATGTGTGTGTGTGTGTGTTGTGTGTGTGCCACTCCCCAGTCTAGGAACTGAACTCTGAATATGTTCATGATGGCCAGAGAGAAACTCTTCAGCATCAGTGATCGTTTTAGATGTAATATTTCTCAGTGGCACACCTTGCATTCATGATAGTAAGAAAACATTTTTTACCCTGGTTTCTGATAAAGGACCCACACAATCAATCAAAACCTGCGTAAAGGACACAACTACATCAGCACATCTTTATGTACATCAAACCATCTACCTTTGTGTTGTTCTCCTCAAAAGAACACGCACTCTCAGAGAAGTTCAAATCTTTCTTTTTCTCCTCATACACTCAGGAATTTCTCTATTTCCAAATAGTTTAGCAAAGAAAGTTTTGTCTAACCCCAACTCAGATTCTGACTGTTCACACAGAGAAAAATTCTGCCAGTGAGACTAGACAGATGTGACACACACACTAGAAAACCCTCAGGATATTCCAGCTTCAGTATTGCTTTTAAGTTAAAAGGCTGCTGGCTCACCACTGGGGCTGGACAAATCTGGCTGCCATCCAGATCATTTGAGTAAACCAATGCCCTTAAACTAAGAGTAAACCAATGCCCTCAACTAGCAATGTTTAAGCCACTGTAACATAACCCATAACCAGGTTTGACTTGGTAGAAAATAAATTAACCATACAGTCCACCAATCCCCTTGATTGGTACTGATGCTGCTGAGCTGGAGTCAGGCAGATCCATCAATCTTGCTAGCAATTCAGGCTGTGCCGCACCTGTGTCTCTTAAGATTGTCACTGGAGAATCAGAAATTTCCTCACTTATAGCGATGCCTCCTTTGAAATAAAATTCTTATAAACAGGAGAGATGGCTTCAGTATAATCTAGTTGAGAAAGCATTCTAAAATGTGACTGCTTTTTTTTTTTTTTAGCTCAGACATAATAACATTACAGAGGAGCTATGCTGCTTGGTTCTTCTAAGAGCAGGACACTGTGGTTTAATATGGCCTGCCTTCTTACAATAATAACAAATCATGTGGGCTTTTATGCTCAATCCATTTCCTTTCCTTGTTATAAGATCTTTTTAAATTCCAATGCAACCTGTCCTATCTAAACCCTTTATGAACCATGACGTAGTTTTCTGCAAGATCTCTGGCTTTCTTAGCTTCTTCAGCCACTCGTTTGCTTAAAAAATTCCAAATGCTTGGTCATGCTTGGCTTGAGCTGCTCCAGTATAACGAACTGTTTCAAGACATGATAAGTATACGTCTCACTAGCTTACAACCCCCTATTAAACACCAAACCTTTGACTAGCTCTCATCTACCTCTACCTTATCTACTGCTACAACAGTACCTGTGCACAACCATTTCACTCTTGTTGAATGAGCTCAGTTCATTCTGACTCTGGCCAGTCTCTCAGGTTTGTGTCTGTGCACGTCTTTTTTTCAGACAAATGAAAGTTCCAGGCAAAATGTAGACTATAAAGCTAAACATTTATTAAAAACATATATTAAATTTTTAAACATTGCTTTTAAATGATCTTTATATTGTTGCGGGTACCCCCAATCACAAGCTTTATTTTAGCGTTCTCTAGTTCCACAGCTGTAGCTGTTCTTTTCTCACGTATTTCATGTTCTTTGTTCCACACTAGATGTTACTGTATCTATTATTTTCTTGTTAGGTGTCTTTGTTTGCTGGGCCTTCTTTCCCTTATTGTTTGACCCATTCTATTCGCACAAGACAAGATGTAGTGCCAAACATGCAAACAGCTCCAGTTTCTTTACATTTGCTGAATCCTCTCGCTTAGTGCAGACCCAAGCTGTCTTACTGTGATCTGGTTAACATCACTAATCAACTAGAGGTTTCAGCCTGGATAAAGAACCCCTGTAAATTTCTCTTAGTATAAAAGAAAGAAAGCAAATACTTAAAAAATGCAAACATCCTGTTAAATACACCAGTGCACATAAAACCACTAAACTGCCACAATGCTCTAGTATCAATTTAGTAAGTATACCTAGTTCAAGTAATTTTATTGTCAATTCTGCATATGTACAGGACATACAGATGATTGAAATTACGTTACTCTCCTACCCAGGTTACAGCAAAAATAAACACTAACAATATAGATTAAATACAAATACAAATAAGAACATGTAAACAAGTAACATGTAAACAACAGTGCAATATACAGTTAAAACCTGAAGTTAGAATCTAGGAAACACAACCCTATTATTTTTGATGACACAAATTATAATTATGACCACACTGCAATCTAGCCTAATATGAGGTTCACACAGAAATCTCCAACACATTCATTTATCACAAATTGTGAGAATAAATTTGCATCACAATAAACTATTCAGTCTATGTCAACCCAGTAGCTTCTAAACATCGGTAAATGCAAAATTGAAACATGCACAGCTACTCTCAAGAGAGCCTTTGAACTCCGCACTTAGATACCGCACCTCCCAAACTGGGCACCTTTCTGCCTCTCAAGTGAAGACCAGTGCATCCTAACACAGACACTGAGGAACTTCGAAGAAGAGGACAGTTACTACGTGTTTCTCATGAGTCTAGTTTTCAGGGTCCTAGTCAGCAATATTTTGGTTCCAGTAGCACACAGAACATGTCCTTGGTCTGTCTATACGGGGGAAAAAAACATACACAATTGCAAATAGGAAGTAGTTATGTAAGGGAAACGTACGTGTGTGTGCTTCGTTCTGATCATTATAAGTCATCATTGTATTAAAAGACAATAATGAGAGTTGTGCAGACAGTAAAAGAGTGGACAGAGGTAGTACTGCAGTAAAAGCAAAGGAAGGACAGGGGAGGAGGGAAAACAGCAGCTAGTACTCATGGTTATCTATATTTTATGAAGGGCACTAGGGAGGTTATGGTGATAAGTATATTGTATGCATGTGTGTGGGTGTAAGCAGGCCAGCAGGGAATGGTTAACCTGGCTACTCAGAGCACATCTTGGACGGGGGATTCTCCAGAAGCCTCGGGAACAAATTGATTTTGGTTTCGCCTTTTTATAATCTGTTATTAAATAAAAAAATAAATAACAGCGCCGGTAATGTCTTCCTCGATGCGTTGTTTTATCTCTGTGTGATAATTCCCCCTCCCATTCGCAGCTTGCCTTCAAAAGCAAAAGTAGTTTGATCTTCCTGCATGCAGATCTGTGACATTTCTAATTTCTGTTTAGCAGTTAGCAATTCAAACTTGGTTGAAATGAACCAAAAGCAGGATTTCAAAAATGACTCGAACCAATATCAGAAAAAAGAGAGCAAGCAACGTCGGACAGGATATCCAAACAGAAGCTAGACAAATAGCTGTGTTGTAGCTATAAATGTAAGATAAATAGTGATTAGCTACATTTACGGCTATACAGCTAAACAGAACAAATGGATAAAAATGAAAAGGAATTTCTTTCAGTGCCGCATGTCATGATTTTCAAAAAGTAATGGTCCTAGAGGACCACAGTTGAACAGAGTTTGGTGATTGCTCTGCTCAGACACACCGACTAAATCTGGAAATTGAACGGAAACCTGGCGATTGAACGTAATTAGGTCCGATAAAGCAGGTCAATCACGCCCTCTCGGACCAGAAATTGACACCACAGTGCTACATTAACTAAACACACACACACTTTAACTCATCAGTCAATTGCCAGGTTTATGAGGTGTGTCTGACCACAGCAATCACCGAACTCTGCAGGACTCCAGCCCTTCAGGACCACCCCTAGAGTTAATATAACAGCCCGTGTTTCTTCTACCATAACCAGATGAAGTTAGCCCGCCTAACAAGTTGCAGATCTGTGTCAGGTCCAGACGCAAACACAGTCACTGAGGAAAAAAATAACAAGCACCATTTGCTTTTCTAAGGTTTAACCCAACCAATCAAATACAATATAAATAAATTATACATCCTTACTTATTTCTTTATATTTTTTTTAAAGAAGAGATGAATGAGATCCCCTAAGCAAACTACTGTGTCCCCAAGGCTTAATGCTTTTTCCCTGAGTGTGTTGATATATTTGGTCATTTATTATAGTTTACAGGAAATATCACTTTACAGCAGTGGTTTTCAAATCTGGTCCTAGACTTTGTAATCCTTTATAGTTGATTAAATTATTAGTTTAGCTGGCTTGGCCACTTTGTCATTACACCTGACTCCTAGGTAAAGGGAAGCTGGAAGATCTGTAGAACCTGGACCATACTTCTACTTTAGAGTGGGGAGGTTCCCTAATGCATACCATGACCTTTTAACATCAAAATCTGTATGAATCTTTTACATCACATAAGTATAATTCTCCAAAGATATCTACATATTTCCTGCATATAGATTCAGTACCTTTTGTGTGCACTGGAAATTGAGCATAGAGGTTGTTGTTTTTGGTAGCTTGAATATGTGTAACAGGAAGGGAGTTCTGACTCAGATTGTGAGGACCAGACCTGCAAGTTCTGACTCAGATTGTGAGGACCAGACCTGTAAATTCTGACTCAGATTGTGAGGACCAGACCTGTAAATTCTGACTCAGATTGTGAGGACCAGATTGTGAGCATTTCATGTGTTTGGCTGAAGGTGGAAGGGGAAGACTCATTTTTGAACAAAATATTATTTAAATATTTTATACATTATGACATTGTTTCTCTTAAATGACTTTTCTCCAGATCACAGATGGAGGTAAATTCACGATTCATCCCTCAGTATTGAGTAATTTTCTCCAAACTGGCTATATCTCTCTCACTCTCCTGCTCTCTAACTTTGTCTGTATCTCTCTCATTTTTTAAGGCAAAGCAGTGTCCAAGACTGGGTATGCACTACCGTGTCACTGTGACCTCAATTAATCACATTTAGAAAAGAAAATAATTCAAGGTTCCAGCCACCTTTGGGAATATACTGTAATACAACTGAACACTACTGTGCTGAGGAGTGGGTGGTGGTAGGGAGGGGGAGGGGAGAGAGGGTGGTTGGCGCTAGCCCCAGTGTGCTATATGTAAAATCTTCTGACCTTTTTAACTGGATACTGGTCTACCAGATCTTTGTTGCATCAACAAATGTACTTTCAGCAAGAGAAACAAAGAACCACTGTGATATAAATCTGTTATCATATGACTTTCAAGATATTTTATACTCTCATGTGTGCTTTGAATATATCATACAGTGTTTTTGTTCCTCCTATGACTATTTTTTCTTTCCTTCTTTGCTAGTGTGTTTCTTGGCTTGTTTGTTGCCAGAACTGTGATGTAGTGAGAACTGTGAACCTTGAATTTCCCTGTCTGTCTGTCTGTATGTCTGGTAATTGGTGCCCTTGACTGCTTTCTGGACAACAAGACGCTGACACACCTTGTCTGGATTTTAGAAGACAGTAATACTGAAACATTCTGTTGTGTCCCCTTTTAGCAGACAGAGTGAAAGGGTTTCAGTGTATATGTCCATACATATAAATACATATATGTCCATAAATATACATTTCACACTACATTTGCTATTATATGATAGAAGTTCTGTGGCACTTTGACCGGTATTTCACTCTGCTACAAATGTACATTTGTTGTGTGTGTGTTTTTTTTTTTTTTGGAAAATATTTCTGCTTGCTGCAAGTGAAGCCCCAGGAGGATACATGAAACAGAGGTGGCCCTGAAAAACCCTCATTGTCCAGAGGGCCATTGTGCTTTTATTTGAGAAGAATTCAACCAACGTGGAGTTCTCCCAGGTCTTATAACACTAGCCTTTCAGTGGTTTTTCTGACAACCTTTGGAACATTACTCCAGTAGTCAGTGAGCAGGCAGAGGAAGCTCAGGGGTGATGTAATCTGGGATAACATCAGTCTCCCTTGTGCTGCTTTAGTGCCCAACTGGTTCTTTACAAGGTACATTTTTACAACACGCTGCCCAGTCCTTCCCACATACCATAGGGGAGATTTTCTTGGTATCATGGGGGAAGGTAAAGGGAAAAAACACGTCTCCATGAACATCCTTTACAAGGTCATGGAGGAGGTTTGTGAACATATGACTGGTAGTTATCCATGTTATCTGGTAAGAGTAAAGGTGCTCATGAGGATCACATCCAGGCTCAGAATTAGGATTCCTGGGTAATATTTGCCATTGATTCTGCATACGCAACTTGCTATATTGTGATTGTGTGTGTGCGAGTGTATGTATGTTTTAATCATAAAAAGCAGAGAGATGGCGTAATTTTGCTTAAAACTCCCGATAATTTTTGCGTAGTGTATTTGTGTGTGTCTGTGTGTGTGTGCGTGTGCGTGTTCAGTTTGCACTACACACAATTTACTTTCAAAAGCAGGTAAACAACAGTGAAACTGTAAAACCTCTGCTGCACTGAGGAGCAGAGACCCTGCCTGTTCAGAGTAACAAAGCAAATATTCTTGTAGAATCTCCAATCCTGCCCAATTAAACCAGGTACAGCTGTGCCTCACTCGGCATTCTGGCTGACAGACATGTCACTGTACACAGGAGAACCTGCCTTTATTAGAACCACTGTGAAAACAAGCCCACGGATTTTGTTTGTTTGTTTGTTTATTCCTTTTTTTTTTTTTTTTTTTTTTACAGAGAATCCATTCCACTGCTCTATCTTGTTATCTTGCTGATGGAATACCAGACTGAGTTATGTGGTGCAAAACACTGTGAGGCTTTTTTTTTTCTAACATCTTCCAGCCGTTGCTACCTTTAAGCAGGTGCTAGCAGGTGTGTTGCTCAAGTTCTCTGCATTATTTATTAATTATTCTGATTATTCATGTATGTTGGAGGATTGGCAATGTGTTTGGTTAGCACTAAGGCCAAGATATTCATCCTGCCACAAACCCAGTGTAGTGGAAACCTAGAGAGAAGTGGAGGCAGCGATCATCTTGAGCCCAGGAGAGGTGAGCCAGAGAGAATGAACAGAAGACAATCAGTCATTTCATACCATCTAGCTGTGTATAAAGTAGAATTGTGTTTCCTGGATCCAGTGTAATCCCCTTTTCACACAGCTGTGAATGTACAGAGCGTAGTAACAATAACCCCCTTTGTAATTACTTCAAGCCATGGAACCCAGCCAAATTCACCCCAATCTTTTTCCTATCACAGCCTAAATGTAGTATATAGAGATTATGTGCTGTTATATAAAAAAGCATGTGAGGGGAGAGGGTCTGTATGCCTTTGAGCAGATATCTTTAAAACATCATTAGAGGTGTGACTGAAAATGACCTAATATGGCAATAATGCAGAAATCTGTTCTGAGAATTTTTCAAAGAAACAGAGGGAATAGAAAGAAAGTGAAGAATAGACCGAACCCTCAACACTTTACACCGGCACTACAGGAGTCCAAAAGGCTCCCTTTTTAATAAATAATACACTACACATCACATTAAATGCCATTAGTGCCAGCTGGAGTTAGTGACCTTTATTTGAAGTGGAGGTCTATTTGAATGTTTTCTACAATTAAGACTCATATCTTGGTGAGGATGTGTTAAATACCCAACAAATGAGTAATAGAAAGAAAACCTCTTGCCACACATTGATTGTATGGAGTACGTGTTCTTCGGTGTGCAGGGACTGTGTAATCCAATTGGGATTATGTAATCCAACTGTTTACATTGGGCAACCTAACAGCTTTAGTCCAGTTTTTTTTGTATGAATCAAAATGAGAGTGGGATTTCAAGACAGGTGATTATACGTAAGACAGCAACTGTTTTTAAAGGTGTAGTATAAGTCTTAAATGAAAAATGCAATCATTTGTTAAATAGGATACACTAGAAAAAAAAACTTGCTTAGTTAATTGTAGTATCTTAAATATTAAAAGGAAACATAACTGTGGGCATATATAACGTAACAAATGTATTTACATTGTTGCTAAACATTGCAAAATGTCATTATTAATGCGTTCCAGACATATGGACATATTTGCGGGATTCTGTTTGAGATGTGCCTTTACTGTATGAAGAGGACACAAAACAGGGTGAAGAGGTTTCAACAAAGGTTCTATGCAGGCTCCTATTCCACACACTTGAGTACTTTTGTTTTTGAGGTAAAAAACCAAGCAAACAATTTGATTTATTGATAACCAGTCCTCTTAACTGATGATGATGTTTAAAGTGTTCCTACCTCTGGATTTAAGCAAATTTAGTCTTATTGTGACTAGTGAATAAAAGTGATTTACTCTGCAACATAAAGGTACTCATAACTACACCAGAAATGTATACACATTCTGAAGCAGTATAGAAGTGGTTAATATCTTAAACAATTTGGAAGAGAAAATGTGTTGCAAATGCATGAGAATTTATAGATAACGTGACATTATTTGTGAGAATTCTTTCTTAAGCGCCTTGTTTAAAAGCTGCAGTCAGAACATCACAGATGCAACTGCAGACAACTTGGGATAATCACAGCCATGCAGTGGTGTTGTAGTAAACAATATAATCATCCTATAAATGCTCAGACAGTTCACTGATTTCCCTCACAGTAGCAAGATAGGAATTCTTCTTAGCTGCAGTGCTAAATCCTTTCAGATTTCCTTGTTGTATAAAACAATGTGTGGAACTTATTACTAAATATTTTAACGTTACATCTAACACAGGTTCCTCTTCACTCCTTAACTGTTCTTATATGTTTAACTGACTCATGCAAAGTATCGTACTTGTTCTAAAATGGAACTGTCTACATATAGAATTTACTATATTATGACTAATATATATGATGCGTCCCTAAATATTATGATGTTTATCAGAATAGGGTGTAGGCATTTTTAGCCAGGAAGATTCAACAATGCAGGAAAACATGTTCTTTTCCTATAAAAATCAAAACATTTCCCAGATGACATGGCTACGGAATGCTTGTGGAAGATATGGTTCTTTAAAAAAAAACGCTTTAAAGGCCTGGTTTACACAGGCAACGTACCACCCAGTCAGTACAAAATTCATTCATGCACAGGAGCGTATAAGCTTAAGTTCTATGCGAGTTGAGGTTTTGTATATTTTATTTTTGCCTTTGATCCATATCTGTTTGACAGCCCAGTCCTTCCCCATAAACCTTTCCTGAATCTCTCCATCACCGTTCTCATAGGGTTGTTGCAGCTCTCCTGTTTGCCCCTGGCCAGCTGTTGTACTGGCCCCTTGGGACCTGGCCTCATTTCTTTCTAGAGTCCGCCTCCCCACTTCCTGTGCAGGGCCACTTAAGTGGACTTTTGTCTCAGCTCCCCATAAAAAATTTAAATTCATTTTCCCAAGTAGGAAATAGCTCTGATCTCTCCTTTTGATCACTCATTCAGTCAGTGTTTGCGCACTTTATCAGTAGAGAGTTATGTTGTATTTTATTACTATTTAACACTACTAGTGCCTATAGTAGATACAAATTATAGTTTCATTCATTATCAGGCACAGCATTTTAAAGACGGGAAAAAAACATACAACAATAAATGTTTATTTTTGTTTGCAGGTCATATGGAGGCCACACAACACATTTCAGAACTGCAAGCAGCACCTGACATGGAGGGTGACCCACCAAGCAGACTGCTGATATTTGACTGAATATATTTCTCATACTCTAAGTTCATTATTTATTCATTGTTTTAATAATTAATCTTTTCTAATAGGGTCTGTCTCATAGTTACCTTGCTGAAATAAAACAAACAAGCAAACAAAAAGAAAAAAAAGAGTCAAATTGGGCCAGCACTGCTGTGTCCTGACTTCTCATCTCAGTGCCCGCTAGCTCTAAGTAACACTCATGTATCCTAATAGTTGATCAAATTTTAATGGGATTTTATGCTTTCGTGTTTGTAGTGGTTTTAGTGCTTGCCAGAGGCGAAGTTCTCACTTCTCTTCCTGTCTCAGCTGAACACTGGGTAGGTTTGGGGCAGTACTCTGTTCCTAATGGACCACATAATGTTTTCCGAAGTCCCATTAGATACTGTGAGAGCACAAGAGTGTTGTGTGATCCACAGGGTCCCCTCCTTCACACCTTAATCAGCACCGGCTGCTTTTACCACCATTATAATCATCATTTCTCAGATTCTGATGGTTGGTAGCATTATTGGATTGACCAATTAAATGACAAAATGAAATGAGGATATATAATATATGAAGATATATATGATGTCAAATATAGTTGCCTTGTCAGAGTCCATGTAGAGTATTTCTGGGTGTTCATTTTTCATACAGAAAGAATGAGAAATGGGATTATGGGTAATGGCTGTGGAGATTTCCCAGAAGTGTATGCTTTATCACTTCATGATTCATTTGTTTCTGTTTCAGAGGTCTGACATAGCTGATGAATACTCAACCTTAAGTTGACAGAACTTGATTGGAGTGAATATGTAGGTTGAAGTCTAATTATTATGAGTTTGGTACTTCAGTAAGGTTAACACTGGGAAAGTGTTATCAGAACTACACAAGGACTGTGGCAGGGTCTCCACTAGTACTGACATAGTCATGTCTTAATATAGGTCATAATGAAAAAAAAAACCCTTTAATTAATTATCATTAACATTAATAAATGTTCTCTAAAAGTAATAAACAGCTGTGCTTCTTAACATAAAATGTAAGCTTTGAACTGTAACAATCTTTTGACCTCATTTTTCACTGTCACTGTCCATTTCCTGTATGACTGTTTTAGAGACATTTCTCCAGTGTGGAAAATAAGTGAATGCTTGTGCTTCGTGCCAGCCTGGAGCTCCTTGAGTCTCTGTGGCAGTGGAGGTCAAACGTGTGAGTCTTTTTCCAACAGCAGTGGCAGCCCCCACCCCTCAGCCCCTCAGCCGTTCCCGCTATCATAGCCTGCAAGGACAGAGCTGCTCACGGCCCTGACAGCACAGCTGCAGATGCAGCCCAGAGGAACAATGAGGACAGGTGACAGAGCACTTGCCTCTGCTGTCTTGTCCTTCCCTACATCAGCTTCCTTTCTGACACATACAAACGACATTGAATAGCAGCCGGCGAATAAAAAGGGATTTTTGGGGCAATTTTGTAAAGTTGTTCAGACCTTGAGGCTCGCAATAAATAATGCAAAGTTCCAGTTCTGGGTTGTTCTGCTGCTGGTGTTTGTTAAGTGCAGAGGAACGAGGTTATTCAATCAGCACACGTGTGTAGACTGTTACAGTAAAGGATTGTTTGATGCGGTGCTTTCCCATCATTTTGCTGTACAAGAGTATAGGAACCCAGACCTTGTGTGGTGCATAAGAACAAATCTGCATAATCGTGGAATGATCACTGTGCAGTAGGTTAGCATCAATCTGTGTGACACAGAGAATATTTTTCTTGGCTTGGTTACTTGGTTACTCTCGCTGGTCAGGCTTACGGTCGACACTCTGACCTTTACAGGTATTTTTCAGTTCAGCATGTTGTAAAATGAATCATGGCTGTCCCTGTCGACCGTGTGTTCATGTTCATGGATGTCAAAGTCCCTGGTGAACCAGTCCACATTTTCTGCTCACATTCACTTTGGTTGTCTCACCTATTTTTCCACACACTTGAGCACTTAAAGCCACCTACCGTGTCATCGAGCCCAGAACAACTACTGAACGGTCACTGAACTAAGGAATCCTTAATTGATTTTCTCTTTTTCATAAGCATGTAATTGTGGCAGTACACGGTCAATTATAAGTACTTAAATGGGAAAAAAAGCCCTAGAAATGAAATGGAAAAACACAATTGTTTATTTTGCCCCTTCTCAACACATACACACAGTCCACCTCCATGTCTGCGCCCTATCAGAGAGATGGTTCTCTTTCACTGGCAGCAAAATTTTTAAGAAAAGATGGAACATAACTCTTGGGGGCTTTTAGGAACGAGTTAGATGCCACTCCTGCCAAATCATTTTTTTTTTTTACTTTGGTGAAATATACTGCTCAAAAAAATAAAGGGAACACTGAAATAACACATCCTAGATCTCAATGAACGAAATATTCCAGTTGAAAATCTTTATTCATTACATAGTGGAATGTGTTGAGGGATCATCAAAAATGGATCTTCAAAA
>JAOYMR010000017.1:18431405-18443494 GCA_025802075.1 Tenebrosternarchus preto | reverse complement strand
GGGATGGGTGGAGATCCAGATCTTCCAGTTTTGTGGTGAGTTTGGAGGGGATAATAGTGTTAAATGCTGAGCTGTAGCATTTAACACTATTAAATGCTATTATAAATGCTATTAAAATGTGACAAACACATTTCATGTCATATGTTTGTTGGTCTTTGTCAATGTCAGTATTGCTGAAAATAAAAGCCTTCTTCTCTCCTCCCTTCTTTAGGTGCGTAGTGCACTCGTGACAGAAAGACTGACCGCCTGACAGTGCCTAAAGTAAAACACGGATGGAAGACCAGGAAGAATCCATCAAGGCCAGTGGAGCCTCCTCTCTCCCGAAGTTCCATGCCTGGTTCCCCTCCTGAGTGTGAGGATGCTGCAGGCCTGCTCTCCCCAGGGAGAGACAGACACTCCCAAAGAATATTCACCCTCCTACTTCCCTGAGGAGGAGGAGTACAGATGTCCCTATGAGAATCTCCCCCTTCCTTAGAGCCCTCCCCTAAGGAGGAGGAACCGACATAGGAGAATGAAGGCAAAGAGGTGACCTCAGACGTGATGGGAACTGCTTCCGACTCCAGCATGGAGTTGGAGGAGGAGAGATCCCTTCCTGTGGAGCCCTGGACCCAGACACACCCACAGGTAGTCAGCCCATCCCTCCCAAGGTGGAACTCATCCAGGATGTTCATAGGTATCCGCCTTGCGATCGCTGGTTATGCCTGCCGTCCCGGTCGAAGGTCTATGGGTGGTTGGGCTGAGGAATTCTCCAACTCGGAGCACACAGAGTCAGAGATGGAGGCAGAGCTGCTGCCACAGAAGCCACCTCAGGTCTGCCGACACCAGCCCCGGAGAGGATTGAGTGACACCTGCCACCAGGGCAGAGAGATCCACCCCACGGGTTTAGATCATGCCACCAAGGGAGGCCTCACTCCTCCGGGTCACCCTGTGTCCATGTCTGTGAAGGTGTGTGTGCATCGTGTCTGTTAGGTAAGTGTGTGCATCGGTGTGTGTCTGAAAATAAAAGTGAAACTGTTTTTCCAAGCTTGGCATTCGCCTTGCTTCTTTAAGTGTGTAGTGCACTCATGACACCCTCTTGACTGAATATCCTCTCAGCGTCAACAGAGGTAGTTTATTTTCTGGGTGTTGTGTCTGAACGTCATGCCACCTCTTCCATAGGCCCTAGCCTCAAACAAACAAACAAACGAACAAACACACAAACAAAGAACAATAAAAAAACAATAATTTTCAGAATTTTCAAAGCACTCAAAACCAGTGAACACAGATCGGTACTGACGGGTGCACACTTCTCTTTTTGCATATGATGTGAAAAGGGCAGAGTGACTTTTATCAACCTCTAGATTTATTCCTTTGCCTTTAGTTTGATTCTTTTGTTATAGATGTTGTTACTGTCTCCAGTATCAGGAAGATTCTAAGCTTCTTTGGCAACAGCATCTGTTATTCTGTTTGCCGAGTACAATTTGATGTCCTCAGATCTGAGTCAGTTTTTCCTTTAACCACACAAAACTGGAACTCGACCCAAGGGCAGAGGTCACTGGATAGATCGAGATGCAGACTGAATTTTACTCTTCCAATTCAGAACTAGTGCAACACTGGCGCAAGGTACGAGATCTCGAACAAGCCTTCGCTTCTGCAGAATGCAAAGTATTATAACAGTGTACGTCTGGCTTCATGTCTTGCATGAGCTACCACTTCAGACTTCTTGCATAGAGCAAATGTTTTTGCATCATCAGATCTGTTGGCTTCAGCCACACCAACTGTGACATATTCCTTCCTTGCTACATCTCTGTTGCTTCAACAAACAGCTTCAAGCTAAGTCACTAGTTTTGTCACACCTGCCTTTTCTTCTTATGAAAAAGATCAAGCGAGGCAAGCCACAGTTATGCAACATTTGTGCCGTTGTGCTGTTGAGCCCAGTTAGCACACTGCTCTGTTGTGATATTAATGCTAAGTATCAACCTTCTCTCTCCAAACGTACCGTTAGCCTTAAGCCAGTCTATATTTCACATCAACTTATGCCAAACCTTCTAGTGGTCCATGGTTGTTGGAGGGATAAGCGACCTAGAAGGTGAGCTTCGCTTCCACACAGCTCCTTGAAGCCAGTCTTCTTCATGCGTGCCCAGCTGCTACTGAGTGACCTCAAACTGAGAGGAACCAGTGAATGCCTTTTGCATGCTGAATTCACAAATATCTGTCACTAAGTGTGTGACCCCAGGGATATAGATAATTCCACAGAAAAACACACCATCGATCCACCCTGTATCCCTCAATCTAGTGTTCAGCTTTTTGGAAAGAGATGAAGTTGGATTTTGCTGTGTGCCCTGCCATGAAAAATTATGCAGCCAGTTAATGTGTAGTGTGTGCAAATGTGTAGTGTGTGTAGTGTGTTTAGTGTGTGTAGTGTGTGCAAAACATGCTTTTGTCTTCCACTTTCTGCATGCCTTTCTTTTTTCATTAAAACTATCCATTTTAAAACTCACTTCCTCCCAGTTTACACACATATATGGATGAAGCAGTGTATGGCTTCTTCAAAAAAAGTACATGTTGCCACAGAGCTCTTGAAGGATAGATGTGAAATAACCATGGCGAATGTCAGTCCATGATTCAAGTCTGCCGTGAAGCTACCAAACCTGTCACAGGTGCAGGTCTACTGGCGTTTACATTTTGACCTGAGATGTTGTCACACGAGTTGGATGGATCGGCTCCTTCTTGGTAGCAGATAAGAACAACCATCAATGGCAGAAACATCATCAGTTTTTGGTTGAATCACTGAGGTGATACCCCAGGGCATGTATCCCCAGAGGAGACAATCACTCACTAAAACACTCTGTTCAACAAAAACAAACTTGGTGACTTTCAGTGGTAAGTCAGGAAATTACCACTATAAAGGTCTGTTGAAGAAAATACCTGGAGGCGGCATGCCTGAAGAGATGAGGCAAGTGAGGTCTGGGACTTGTAATGATGAACCATCATTCCCTTAGGATGCTATCGAGAAACTCCCTAAACATAACCAAAGACAGTGGCAGCTGAGCATATACATGTGTTTTATTCCTGCAACCTTAACAGGAAGAACAAGAGGTGATTAGAAAGAGTTGGTATCTAAAGGACTTTAGTCAGTGTTGTTTTGTTGTTTATGTGTGTGTGTGTGTGTGTGTGTTTGTGTGTTTATGTGCATTGTCTGTGGGTGCAGTTTTTCTCATCAGCATTCATGCCTGGATTATTAACTGCCTTTAATAATGCTGTTTAATTTTTGTGACCAGGCCTGAAATCTGAATTTTCTATAGATACGGAAAGCATGTTCCACAGAGCATCAAAATATAAGTAGCCTTGTGAAATCTGGGTAGCCCGTCACTAATAACTAAGTGGCTCTGGTTTTCAACACACATGTACACCAAGGACATAGTCCTTAATTTGTGCAGCCTGATCAGGACAACCAATATAAACATTCCAAATGCTACTGGTTTTTTAAAGCAATAGCCTTGAACACAGATTCAGATGTTACAGAAAATGTCCTTGGTTGAATAAAAAAAACCAAGTATAAAGCTTTTCTTAAGCTCCACAGATCTTCCATCTTTCTAACTTCTCCCTTTTTATCAATGATATACTGAAATGAAGTGATATTTATTTCATTACATTTAAGAAGTATATTACATGTAACCTTTAAAATCACACATTAATATGGTCTACATGAGAGTTTAAATTTGTCCAAAGGAAGAACGGGCTATTATCTTGGGTGTCGTGTACGTGTCAGGTTCCTGGAGATACACTGCATGGAGATTCAATTTCCAGGCTATTCCACCATCTGCCCTCCTTTGGAAGAGGTGAGAGAATATTTCAGATCTAATACTGTCATTTCATTTTTGCAGATGATTTTTCAGCATGAGGAACTTCACTTATGTACTTGCTTTTAAAAAAATGACAAAAGACTACTAAGATATCGTTGATTTCTTTTTCCCGGCCCATGGCAAGTATTCAGTAAAAGGTACCGTGTTTTGGCCTGCAAATAAACCATTACTATTAGAGCGAATTGTCACATAAAGCATGTATGGCATTTATGATTTGTTGTTTGCTTCATTTGAAGTAATTTATTAGTTTATAGTTATATAGTAGTTTCAGTCTAGTTTTAGCTGATAGTAGTAGTATTTTAGTAGTTTTAGCTGATTATGAAACATTTTATGCACCAGGCTTATGGTCTGAAAAGGACAACGGCAAGCATCTATGAAGTCTGTTAATTTTTTTTATTAATGTATTAATAAAAATAGATACATTTCAAAATCTATGTATACAAAATTTGCATGGCCACCTTCTGGGCAAAGTGCAGTATGCCACTAACTTTATAAACCATCATGTATGCCATTTCAGTGCAGTTAGAGGAGAGCACTAACCGCTAATTAGCATTAGCCTGCAAAATCCTTATGTGGATAGAATGAATCTATGCACTGTCTTGACCTAGCATCCCTCTACGTCCTGTTAATGGCAAGCTCCTGACCACCAGTGAGACTGCTCAGACTGATCACATGCAGTACAAGGGAGGTTAAAGTAAAGTACTCTTCTCTGTCTCTTTTTTCCTCCTAATTTCCTCATGTTCCAGTGGAGCTAACAGCTCTTGTGTTTCTGCTATGGAGAAACATGCGCTACCACTTCAGGTAGAACACTGTCTTAAATCATGAAGCGAAATATAATATTCCCCTTGAGAAAACTGAAAAAAGAAAAGAATCACCAGCAGCACATTTTTCCCTATAGCATTGAAATGTGTGCTCTCCTGCCATGGCTCTAGTTGATCTGAATAATGGTATTGACTCATAGTCTTGCTCTGACTGTGCTGCTGTACTTGTGAGGATAACCACTTTAGAAACCATCCATTTAGCTTCCTATTTTAACTAATGTGGTCATCAAGAGCTGACTCAGGCTCCCAAACCCATGGAAAGCTTTGTTGAGATGGTGAGCTCACATCTATGGGCACACACCCACAGCATTACAAACTACCAGCCTGCCTTTTAACTGTTCAGAAGTCCCCACAAGGCTTCTGGTATCGCTCGGTTGATGGAGGTTGTCTTGATTCTGTGTTAATAGGGGAAACTGACAGAATAGCAACCACATCAGGTAGAAGAATAGTCAGGGTTGTCAGGAAGCCAACCCGGGCTGCTTTTGATGTATCTCCTATAGCTGCTGTGCAGTGGCACAACTCCTCATCAAAGAGTGATTGAATGGCCTGAATATCTCTGTGAGCTCTTTGTGAATCGTGAGGCTACAAGGACACCCTCGCAGATGAACCAAGAGAAGAAAAAAATTATACTATCAATCTAAGCTGGTTCTTTCAGCTTCACTGAAAATCATCGCTAATATTAAAAAAAAAAAAAAAAAACATCAAAACTAAATCTATTCTACTGGATTTATACAAAGTGCAATTTTTTCCAGTGTACAAAGTGCTTGTAGTGCATCTTTGCTGTATCTCATATGAACTGCTAGTGTGCAGGCACTCCTCGTACCTTCACCCATAGGCTACTTTATTTTGTACACCTATGTTACAGGTGCATTTCGAAAGCATATGCTTACTGATTGTAGCCCATGTGTTGGTTGCATCAGCCACTCCCTGTTCTGATCATTACTGGTCAGCTTCTGACCAAATGGATACGCTGATGTGCTAGTGGCATGGCAGTGGTGTGGAGCCTGTTTGAATGAATGATTCTAGGATTTTACACATCAATGCTGGGGTCAGCTAGCCAAAAATATCCAGTCAGCAGTAATCATGGAGTCAGAAGCTGACAGCTAACACTGTACATGAAAAAGGAGGGGTTCTACACTCTGCACGTCTACAAAATGTTTCTTTTAAAGTAATGTTTCTAATAACATGGCAATGTTTTGCTAGCTTGCAGGTTGTTGGTTGTTGACAGTCTCCAAGACCCCAGTGTTTGTTTGTTTCTTTGTTTGTTTGTTTTCTGTATACAAGAACATCTGAGGCCACAGAACAAGGTAGGTTTGCTTCCGTTAGAAACGGCAGCATCTCTTAATCACACTTGAAGGCCAAACTACAGGGTTGCTAAAACCAGGTGCCATTACCCATAAGGGGTCTCACACTGAGGTGACTTTCAGCATGCTGTGTAACATGCACAAGTCTTTGAGGGATTTGCTGTGTGTTAATTTAGTGCAGCAGATGTTGTGGTGCCAAGTCCCTACTAGGTGACAGAAACCCACGATAACGAAGCCATCTTCACATGCCCTTCCACAAGACCTTCTACGGTGGCGAAGGACATTTCTGCACAAGGCAAATGAAAATGGAAGATGATGGCTACAATTACATCATGGTGCAGAGCCCAAAATATACCAGAATGCCCAGATGCTGTGCTTGACTGAGCCTGCTCCCTTATAGATTCAGCATGGTGTTCACCCTAGACTGCCCCAAATGGGGATACATTTGCAATTTATTGCAACAGCTGCTTTGGGGAATTCTGTGAAAGACACGGACCTGTGGTCAAATGACAAATAGTACTTATGTCACAAGTTATGGCCAAATCATGCAATATTCTTTTAATCATCTAACCTTCTGCTGCATGGAAACACCTTTGATTGTTGGGTAGTAATGGAGCACAGCACAGACATTCTGCCTTTGCTTCAGGGGAAGATAGTCCTGGCAAATCCATTGGCAAATCTTACATAATATAGGTAGGAAAAAGGCAAGGCAAATGCACATAGTCATTTTTTTTTCTGATGGTTGTGGCTCCCAGAACATCCAGGAAATGGCTAAAATTCGGTAGTTGTCACATTATTTTGCATGCAGCATGTAGAAAGGTCAGCTAAGTGCTAAGCTTGCATGTCATGTGCAGGTTGTGTGTGTGTGTGTGTGTGTAATGTCCATATGTGTGTCTGTGTTTGTTGCAGAGTTGTGGGGAGAGGTAGGAGAAAGGTTGTGACTGTGAGGATGAACTGAGGGACTCTTTCGGTGGTTATGTCTTGCAGATGTTACCAAGAACTTTAAAATTAACTACAGTAGTGTTAATGTCATACTCTAAAAAAAACTATTGTTAAAGAGGTTACACTTACTTTAATGTGAAAGCAGTTTATACTTCCAGATAGGAAGTTTAAGCTTCTAAAATTTTTGTACTAGCATTCTGTACACAGTAATATTTACATGCAAACAGCTCAAAACTATAAGTAGAATTTAGTAAGGATTACTGTATTCTTTCATTATTGTAACGTTGCGGCGCTACTGCGCAGAAAAGGAGAAAGGCGAACGCCAAGCCCGGTGACAAACAACAGTTATTTTTACTTTCGGTTTTACCGTTAAACGACGAACACTTACAACCACGAAACATCAACATTAACCGACAAAGACAGTGATATGAACACGAAATACACACACACGCAAGTGCCACAAATGACGACAACGAAACAAACGCTTAACAGCCACGCCCATGATACACACACAAACAGACACACACGGATAACACACAACGCACACCCTCACACGACACGAGACAAGGGAGGTGGCAAGGGTGGCCACCGTGACAGAACCCCCCCTCAAGGGGTGCTTTCTCCAGGAGTGCCCAGTGCCTATGGACCTCCCTCAGCCCCTACCTCAGGACCAGGTGGCCAGAGCCACCAGTGCTGCCCCGGGAGCAGCTCCACCCCGCGGAGCAGCCCATCTACAGCACCCGACACCTACGCCACCCTCCCGGGTACCTGGGGAGACACTGTGGAAAGAGACACAGGGACACACACAGTCACAGGAACAAACACTGGCACTTGGACAGGCACAGGGACAAACAGCAAGGGCAATACTGGGACAATAACACAAACAGTAACATTAATACATATTGGTAAGGTGATGGGGACTTGAGTCTGTGGGCCTCCTGATGGCACCCCCACCCCAACAATCCCCAAAGTCCCGGTTGCCAGGTGGCCACGGCTGGCAGCTGCAAAGACAGTGCTGGGGGCATCTGTGCGCCTACTGGCTGCTAGGGTGCACTCATGGGCCCCTGGGGCACGCCTGCTGACCTCTGGCTGGATCGGTCCGTGGGGGGGTGGCACCTACCGGTAACAGGTTGGCGCCCACAGGTGGTGGGATTACCCCCCCAAACCGCCGACCCCTTTACTCCTTGGAGTCGACCCTCCAGAGACCCTGGGCCTCCACTGTGAGGGAGGACATTGGCTGTTCTCCTCCATATCAGACTCGGCCTCCTCTGAGTCTGCGGGACCTCCTGTTCCTGTGAGTCGTGCCTGAGTAGGCCCTGTCCACTCCACCTCCAACTCAGACTCCAGTTCCGAGGAGGCCATAGTGCACATGCTGGCAGTCTCCTCAGATGCGTTCTCTTCAGGAAAGGGCTCATGGGATACTAAGGGTCCTTTAGCCTCCGGCTAAGGGTCACTATATGACTGGCCATATGCTGCTTCCTCCTCTGAGGGGTAGGAGGGGAAATCCTCCGCCGGCCTCCCAGTCTCCCTCTCCTCAGGGAGCGTAGTGGTCCCTACCATCCTCACCCCTTGGGAGAGAAGTGGGGAGGACGTGGGTCCAGGCCGGGATGAGGTCTTCAGCCTCCTGAATCCACTTAGCCATAGGGTCCCCGTACCTCTTCTCCTCCCCACTGGGAACGCTGGGAACCCCGCTTCCTTCCTGAGGAGCACTGGTACCCAAAGTACTTGCATCACAGCCTGCTGACTTCAGGCCATATTGGGCCAGGTACTCATCCAACTTCCTCTGGTCCTCAGAGGTAATCTCGAAGTCTGGGAGAGATGGGTTTGCTGGAGGGGGGTGAAGGCTCTAGCAGCCTTACTGTCTTCTTGCCTTTCTTCCTGTGCTTTCCTTTTGGCATTCTCACGGGCGGTCGGTTAATCTGTAAAAAAAAAAGGGAGAAAGACGAACGCCAAGCCCGGTGACAAACAACATTTCTTTTTCCTTTCGGTTTTACCATTTAAACGATGAACCTTTACAACCACGAAACATCAACATTAACCGACAAAGACACAGTGATATAAACGCGCTTAAATACACACACACACGCAGACGCCACAAATTACGATAATGAAGCGAACGCTTAACAGCCACGCCCATGATACACACACGACGCACACCCTCACACAGACACGCCCACACAGACGCGAGACAAGGGAGGTGGCAAGGGTGGCCACCGTGACAATTATGATATATAACATCCATTAAACCTGCACAAAGGCCAGTACAAAAGGCCTATTCCAACGGTAAACAAGTTTTATTGGGTGAAGATTTTGTATACCCTGCTCAGGTTGATGTAGTGGGCCCTCAGTCAGGTTAAGCAGGCTTAAGTATATGCTCTGATAAAAGATTCTGCAGTTCTTAGATTGTATTGGGTTTCACAATGTTTACGCACTAAATCCCAGCTAAAAAGTGCCTGTAAGTTTCACTTTCAAACAACATATTGTGCTGAGATCCTCTAGACAGATGGCACATCATTAGAAACCACCTTTTCTGCCATTGCTTGTAAGTTGGATGTAAAATCGTTCTTGTTTCAGCCAAAGAGCTGAGGCATAACCAGTGCGTCCTGCCAAGACTTTTTAAGTCTAGACATTGGCAGGATGTTTGTGGATTGTGACTAAACTAGTGCCTAGGCCTGACTGGTGCGCACATCTTCTGAATGGCTTTCATTTCGTCTCTGTCTGGTTATACTCTCTTCTATTTCAGTCTGCATTCTTACCAGCTGGGTTATGGCAGGATAAACAGCAACATGAAAATATTTGTCTGATTTTTCTTCATCGATAGGCAAAAATAAATGCTTCAAATGAACAGACACATTTAAAGAGCAGCGTAATCTATTCAGTCCTTTCCAAGACATTTTATTTTCCTTTATATTTATTTCATAGAAACTGCATGATTCAAAACCCAGTCCAAATTGTAAATATCTGTCCTTGCGATGGGCATGCCAGTACATATCATGTTACATTTTAAACAGGACTTGATATGTTCTAGGAAATCTCCAAAAATGCAGAAGAAAACAGAAGCTTTGGAGGCACAGAGTGTTAGGAAGTTCGACCTTGTAGCTGCTTTGCTTGTCTGTGGAAGTCTGTTACTTGCATAGAAGGAGCGCTCCGAGACAATGAAGAACAAACCACACGAGTGAAATCAGAGCCTTAAACCTCAAATCAGTTTTAGACACAAGCCATCTTTCAACACAGTTATCAGTGAACTATACCACTGATTTGTCAGGGACAAAAGCTAGCACAGTGAGTGAACCCAATCCCTGTAAACGTTTCCATGGATATCGTATGAAAAAGTATAACCTGCCAGTCCTCGGGTAAGAAATCTTAAAGGTGCTTTCAGCTACCTTTTATTCTGATTGTGACCCCTGAAAGAGACCAGTTTGACTGGTGAAAAGTGTGGAGTCAGTCAGAACATACAATTCCACAAATACAGAGAAACATTGTGCAACAATGTGCAATATTGTTTGTAACTATTAATTGTCTAAATCTGTTTCATCCTTTGAGAAGAGAAAATGGATCAGAGCACCATGTGTATGATCTGACACAGCGGTTCTGCATTACATGGCTCTTTACAAAACAGCAAGTTTATATATTCCATCCAAGACAAAATGAGAGGGGCTTCACTATGAACAGACTTGTGAGGCAATGGGGAATTTAAACAGAGTCAGGGCTCAAAAATTCAAACAAAGAAAAAATTCTTACTGAGAGCTTGAGGAAAAGATCAGATTTCACAAAGTCAGAGTCTTTTAGCATTGTTAAAACTAGCCTTAGTGCCATATGGCAAAGAGGAAAGAAGCTGGTTTTCTGCACATTTTACACTTTTTATGGTGAAAAATTTGGTTCTAATGTTCTAATATCTTCGGGTGCAACTATGAATTATTATTATTTTACAGGATTTACTTTGTGATCACTTGGTAATTTGAGTCTCTGTTTTGTCAAAGATTAACTTGTCTTATCCTTAATGTGAGAAGTTTAATAACCTTCTGTGCCCTTCACAGATTAAGTCTAACTTAATTACAGATTATACAAAAAACAGATTATCAAATATACTATTATTATAATGTAATAGAAAATTAGTGTGCGTAAAAATACACAGGGTTTTACAATATAGAATAAACACTTGTGGAATGAAGACGACCAAAGTTCTTTGTTCTACGTTTTTAAAAATGATTATGTAAAGGATTCTGATTGGTTTTGGAGATTTTGTGAAACATAACAATTTTCCAACAGATGGTGCTGTGCCTCTGAGCCATTGTATTGTTATTTTGTTCCATGGCCGCTAAAATCATAAGCTAATAATTTAATATAGATATATAGGCATGTGTATAAAGATGACTCATGGAAACACTTACAATGGAGTTAAGTGATGAATATTGTTTTTGTTGGTTGTTTGCTTGTTTTAAGTAGTGCTTGATCTGAAAGATATAACATTGGTGCAACTCACTGGTTGTCTGAAATAATTTGTTCTTCTATGTGCAGTCATGACAGGCAATAACTGAAGAACCATAGTTTCCCAGTTAATGTGATGCCCTATTTTAGCATCATTTATCATGTAGAACTTTAGAGTTAGTTCAGTGTGCTCCCAGTGCCCTGTGTGCCAGTGGACCACTGTTTGTGGCTCCCACAGAACTTTTTTATATTTTATATTTATGCTTTGTTTTATATGTTGTACGATTGCAACAATAGAGGGCATCTTTTAATTGCTTTAACTGTTACATTCAAAAAATAGCTTTTTTGCAATCTTTGTATTTAAGGTTCAATAAAATAAAACCGGTGGGTTAGCATATTTGTTACAGCGATAGCACTACTAACTTGACAGGTGTCATATTGTGATTAGCATATCACACATTGTAATGTACTCATTCCAAGCTTGAGAATATGTATGTTGACTTAGTTGTTCTTTTTGCTTCTGTATTCAAAATTACAGGAATCCACAATGCACAATAAATTCATTCCAAGCTGGCAAAAAATGCACTGCAACAAGAGCAAAATAAATGTAACTTAGCAGTTATGACAACTTAATAAAGTAGGTTTTTAAATATAAACTCCAGTGGACTAAGATGTATCATAGAATTGATTTAGTTCACTCTCTGAGACGAGGCTGAACAACATTATTTTAGGTTGCATTACCATAGTAG
>JAOYMR010000017.1:18406040-18426626 GCA_025802075.1 Tenebrosternarchus preto | reverse complement strand
TCTCTCTCTCTCTCTCTCTCTCTCTCTCTCTCTCTCTCTCTCTCACACACACACACACACACACACACATACACACATGCAGAAGCTCTCTCTCTCTCTCACATACATACATACACACACTCACACACATACACACATGCAGAAGCTCTCTCTCTCTCTCTCACATACACACACACACACATACAAACATGCAGAAGCTCTCTCTCTCTCTCTCACACACACACACACATGCAGAAGCTCTCTCTCTGTCTCACACACGCACACACATACACACAGACAAACACACATACAAACACACACACACAAACACACACACACAAAAGGGTGCGCACACTCATCACCGCCAAGAAATAGAGATTCACATTTAATTAGCAGGGCCAGCTCCTTGAAACAGTTTTTATGAAAGCTAATGACAGCCTTTGCTCCTATTGTAGTCATGTAAGATTTATATTATTCTTCATACAGAATTATTGCAATCCTTGGTTAAGATGAACAAGGATGGCCATGAATAATGTATTTGCTGTTTATTAGCTTGATCTACATGAAAATATGAAATATATCTTAGTTTCTGGTAATGTAAAATAGTTAAAAAAAACAAGATATCTCACCTTCTGCTGATGTAAAGTAGTTCAAAGAAAAATGAGCCAGTTACTTTGGCAATTCACACCTTCCACAATACAAATACCACAATAAAGACCTGCCACAATACATGTACCACAATACAGACCTGCCACAATACATATACCCCAATGCAGGCCTTTCACAATACATGTACCACAATACAGACCTATCACAATACATGTACCTCAATACACACCTCCCACAATATATGTACCTCAGTACACACCTTCCACAATACACACCTGCCACAAAACAAGTGCCAGAGTACACACCTGCCACAATACATGTCACAGTACACAGCTACAACTATACTTGTGCCACAGTATAGACCTGCCACAATATAGACCCACCACAATAGCCACAGGGAGAAGAGGCACCAATCTTTTTAACACCAAACCGCCACTGGTATTTGATGTCAAAATACTCAATCTGACTACAAACCTAATTAAAGTTCCACTTTAATTAAGACTTTTAGAAGCTTGTGCTTGTAGTTTTACAACTGCAAAGATTACAACAGCACTAACAGCTTTCCAAATAGCTTGTTGTCAAGGGAATACAAATGGCAAATAAATGGGAATATATGTTAGTTGATAAAAATTTCTTGAGTGCTGAGAAATGTGACACATGAGTCATTAACCATTATAACAAGAGAGTGTTGTTATCTTGGCAAAGGAATTGTACATGGAAAAATACATGCAGGGAAGCCAATAATTGTGAAACTTTAAATTTTAGTTTTTTTTTTCTTTTAATAATTTTTCCTGACTGAAAGATGAGACCCAGAACCAGTGAGCTAGACATCTTGGCATGGTGTCACATCACTTCCAATATGGCGCCAGCTATTGCTTCTCTTTGGTTTGTCAGATGTCTTGTGTGCGATGTTATTTCTGTTGACTGTTTGTTTGTGTAAAAGCGATTTGAACTGTTCCATATTCAGAACAGCATGCCTCAGCATGAGCCAATCATTGGCAGAGCACTATATTTTGGGGGCTAGCCAAGAATGATTATAAAGTCATAATGCCCTGTGAACCAAGCCAAGGAAATGTGAAAAGAAAGCAGGGGTCTTAGTTTGACTGAGGCAACAGCCACCATTCAGCTCTACAATCCTGTCCATTCCATAGCACAATCCCTGGCAGGTGAGAACAATGACTAATGGCAACACTTAGCCATTCCAAATGATTGGTGGCTTTTGTGTGAGGTACTTTATAGAGACCTGGATTGACTGGAACATATCCAAATCCATGTGAGGTACTTTATAGAGACCTGACTTGACTGGAACATATCCAAATCCATGTGAGGTGCTTTATAGAGACCTGGCTTGACTGGAACATATAAAACTCTGTGTGAGGTGCTTTATAGAGACCTGGCTTGACTGGAACATGTCAAACTCTGTGTGAGGTACTTTATAGAGACCTGGCTTGACTGGAACATATAAAACTCTGTGTGAGGTGCTTTATAGAGACTTGGCTTGACTGGAACATGTCAAACTCTGTGTATATATCCAACTGCACTTTGGCAGATGGGCTTCAGTTTACATCGAGCCAATCATGTTGACGCCTCACTCAAACAAAGGTGCGGCAGCCTGTGCTATCAAGTTAATGAGAGGTGATGCACTGACACTCAGGAGCTTTCACATATGTGCTTGCCCGAGTTAAAAGTTTCCACTGTAAGGTGCAAACCATTTTGTTGACATTACTTATCTTTCATTTACATCAAAATGGAGTGATTTAGTGCCAGTGCCAAGACACAGAAAGCAGATTTGCGTCGCTAAAAGAGAAGGAACGAACTTTGGATCAGCACTACAGAACCATCTCTGGAGCATTTCACACAGCAGCTCATGCTCCCCTGGGAAGCTGCGATCACAGACTGGGCTTCCTCGTTGCGCAGTACTGTCAGAGACCGAAGAACATAAAGAAAGACACTAGCCAACCGCAACGGCGGCCCCTGCAGGCAGGAGGAATGTTTAACGACTGTTTTAGCACAACAAACTGGAATGTCTATAGAGATGTGTGTTATGACGGCCTGGACAAACTTGCAGGTTTATATCATACATACGTTCTTCATAGGATGTTCGCTTCTCTGCTAAGATGGTAGCTGTTTTTAACATTAATACATTTTGGTTTACCAATGATATTAAACTTTTACATAAAAAAAAGCAAAAGAAAAAAGTTTTGCCTTTAAAAGAAAAAATATAAGTACAAATTACAAAATAGAGGAGATGAAGAAAAACAGGGGTATTTGAAAATGGCCTCCGATGAGACCACTGACTACAAGATCAAAAATACTGTCCAAGGCCTTGATCCCAGCCTCCCAGACCAGTTTAATGACTTCTATTTTAGATTTCATTTACAAGCACCCAGTAAATTTAATGTAAAAGCATTGGAAGCTCTTGCCTCATCCCTCATTATTAAACAACATGATGTCAAATCTTAAAGCAGAGCTGCATGTTCAAGTCTTTTGAGTCTAAAGTTCTGAGCTTATTCACACTCCTCTGTTTTTTTTTTTTTTTTTTACCTTTTTAATCAGTCCCACTGTACTTTAAATATATATTTTTTATCAAATAGAAACAAAGTTGTTAAAATGAATAGTGTGATTTCCACTCATGGTGCTCCCAGGGTTGTATTCTGTCCCCTCTCCAGTTGTCTTGATATACCAGTGATGGCATATCAAACTCAAACTGTGAAATTGCATAAATTTGCAGATAAAACAACATTACTAAAACTGGGCTCTTATGATGATGAAATGACATACAGGGCTATAGTCAAAGCCTTAGTGGAGCAAAACAGAATGAATAATCTAAGTCAGAATATATATATATATATATATATATATATATATATACAAAGAAGCTTTAGAAAAAGGAAGGCCGACCTGCCTAAGAGGTGGAGAGGGTCAGCTCTTTTAAGTTCCTACAGTCTTATTAGAGATAGCTCACCAGAGGATTTTCTTAGTAAGACAACTTAGAAAATAATATTGTGTATCTAGGGATTGCATGGCACACTTTAAAAAGCTGATGTAAAAACTGTGTTTTTACACATAGTAACCTATGTATTTTCAGTGGTAAAAAAATAATTGTTCAGGTAAAACTATCCTGAGTAGATAGATTGGCCCTTTACTGATTGGTATGGTATCACTAGAACACTAGAGCATGACAATATATAAGAGGGAGGAGTTCAAGAAAGTGTAAACACTCTCTCTTTCTCCCAGTATCTTCACACTTCTTTATTAACATGAATTTATTTTACTGCAATAATAAATGTTAAGTGTATGTTATATGTGGTGTACACTGAATGGCCTCTTTATTAGTGATGTCTGTTCTTTCATGACTGAAGCCTCTCTATATGCAAATTTCATATATAACACTGGAATACAGGATAAAATCAGGTGAGCAAGTTTTCCCTGGATCAGTTTCAGTGTAAATCGACATTAGAATGGGGAAATTGAGCAACTTCACACAGGGCATGGTCATCAGTGCTAGTAGTTCAATAACTGTTAACCTTCTGGGCTTTTCTTGTGTAATAGTGTTGAACATACACAGACAATAGTATGATCGAGGAAGAACATTCAACAAAAGGGGGATCCTGTGGATGTAAACAATTCATCGCAGGAAAGGGTCAGAGGAGGATGTCAATAGTTCTAATAAACAGGTGGTGTGGTGCTCCAAGTAACCTATCCAAATAAATAATTCGTTATTCCTTTGTATGGATGGGCTGTATCAGCAGGTGACCTGTTTGAGTGCCATTGCTTTCAAAAGAAAACAGGAAAGGCAAGACTCAAGTGGGCAAAGGAGCACAAAAATTGGTTCACTGAGCAGGAGAGAAACATTATATGGTCAGATGACTTTAGATTTCTGCACCCTGCTGACAAGATGCTTTGAATTTTGGTGGAAGCAGCAGGAAACAATGAGTTCTTCTTGTCAGTTATCAGGTGGAGATAGAGAAGCGGTGTGGAGAATGTTTTATTGAAACACCCTGGGACCTCTGATGGATGGACCATTAGCCAGTACCTTACCTAACCATTGTGTCCAACTAAGTTCATCCCTTCATAGCAGCTATTTACTCTATGGTAGAAGAACACTTTAAGCAGGACAATGCACCATGCCACAAGGACCATGAAGCCATGGATTGGTTCCAGGAACATGACAGTTTTCCATACTTCCCTGGCCTTCACAGTCCCCACATCTTAATCCTATGGAGTATCTTTGGGAAGAGGTAGAACGGGTTGTTCAGAGCATGTCATCTGAGCCATGGAATCTGCAGCAATTGCAAAAAAGCTATCTTGTTTACATGGGCCAAGATTCCTGTAGAAGACATCAACACCTAGTGGAATCAATGCCAAGATGAATTGCTACAGTTCTGAAGGCCAAAGGAGGTCCAGTGCACTACCAGATGGGTGTCTCTAATAAAGTGTCTATACAGTATATGCCGTTCATGTCATGAGGAGCACTGAAATAAATTCTCTTAGTCTTAGATAGGGCAACAATGTACTGAAATTTGAAATAAGATCCTTTTCTTTTTCAGCGCAAGATCAAGATGATAAACAACAAAGACTTTCTTTGTAGCCATTTTTGGTTTATCTTTATGCAAGGTTGGCCTTAATTCCGGAGGGTATCGTAATTCCCATCACTGGGTCTTCTTTCAGCTGCATTTTTGTTTCTGTGGACTTTTCTAATTGCTCAGTGATCTGTAATAAATAATGCATCAGCTTGCGCAATTTTGGACCAGAGGGCAGTAAGTGGGTTGTGCATGTCAGATCTTGCAGACAGAGAATTCTGATAATTGTATTTTAGCCAGTATTCTCCTACTTTCTGTACATTCTGTTACAAACATTTGACAGTATTTTCTGCCATAAACTTTAAATCCCCAAACTATAAGCAGACCCACTGAGAAAAGGAGAAAACCAAACTTTGAAAACATGGATGCATTGCAGAGGTGTGCATGCCCTGTATGTACATTATTTATTTATTCAGTTCTTTACTTTTTTAAAGCTTCTTTCTTATCTAACTACTTTACTAGCAGCTTTACTACATTGCATTCCTTCCATTTTCTTTGTTGGTATGAAGGTGGTGTCTAGTTAAGAAGAATCCCCAATTAGGACACATTTCATGAACTTGATATTGCTCACAGATGCCTGTGATGTTAGTGTATAGTAATATCCAGCTGCCTTCACAGATGCCCAGTGTCCCGGGTGACATTTCTTTTCGTACATACACACAAAACTGTGCAGTGGGATTAAAATCCAGTTTGTTTTATGCGTTGTATTATGTCATCAGCAAACTACAGCTGTAGGAAAAGCACTCAGTAGCCCCGACGTGCAGAATATGGGCCGTTGTCTGCATCCAAGTTCTTTTTTGGAAAACGATGTCACACTATTTTTGGGGACTCTTGCTCATATGTGCTTTTCATCCACTGAACAAAACACTGGACCTCCTGAAGCTCTTCGTTCAACCCCTGCATGTCCTGCATTACAATAAACCACAAATGCATCCGTGCATCAATATCAATATGTCCGTTTGGGGGTGGGGGGGTTGTATCACCGAGCTTCCTTTGATGGTGTCAGAGTAGACTTCAAGAAGTACACTAACAACAGTGCTACAACTGAAATTTTATTACTAACTAAACAAACTCACCTCTTACCTCACATGCTCCCCTGTATCTCCATACCCTGAAACATCTCCACATTTCTGTTTAGTACAAATCTTTGAGTTTGGTACAAAGATCTCCTAGAGGTGGCAGATGGCATCTTACATCTGTGCATCTTGCTTAATGGTTTTTGTGATCATGATGTTTCAGCTCAAACTGTTACAGCAGGGTGACTGAGAGAACTGATAAGAGAACACTGTCTCTGCATGCTGTTTTGCTATCTCGCCTTCCTGAAGGTTCACAGGAATATATGTAACAATTTTTTACTGTGATATATGGTTTTTATTTGCTATCTTTCCTACTTTCATTACATCTTTCCTGCTTACTCTTCCACCACAGTGAAATCAGGCTTCCTCTTAAGGAACACACTCCCAGGTGATACTTGGGATTATGTGATGGGTAGACTTTGAGGCACAGCATTTTTTGTCAAACATTTTCCACCATCTCCCACAGTGAACATGCTCACATAAAGTTGTGAATATGAAGACATTTTACATATAAGGAAATCAGAACATGATGGTTACAACTTTTAGTCAGACATTTGTCCAAAGCAAATAAAAAAAAAACAAACCGTGTACTTTGCTGAAGAGAACAACAGTCACAAGTATCTGCTGGCTTCAAACCCATGACAACCTCTACTATAACCAAGCTCACAGACCAGTGAGCTAGCAGCATCTATCCAGTGGGGTGTGATGGCATCAATCTGTCTGCTAGACTGAGAGAACTTCTACCAGGAAAGCAAGTGAGTGAGAGAGTTTGTGAATACCAGTAAATGTGGTTCATGCTGAAAAAAAAAAAAGACTGAATGTCAGGGTGTGGGAGAATTTCTGCAGAGTTGTCAGAGGTGGTGAGGTAAGCCACTGTGACTGGCAGGAATGCGGTAATGCGTTTGTATTCGTCAGGAATGATCACCCATCAGTCCTAATCCTCTGTGAAACAACAGACACATGGCAGAGAGTGTGTGCATAGTGTCACAGTGGACAGGAAGGAGAGGAATCCAGGGCATGAGCAGGCATTCATCCATATGCACATGTCACAGCAACCTGATTTCTCCTCTTTCCCTGATACTTACACCATATTACATTAATTTAATCAAACATGCAAAAAATATATATTATGTGTTGATATCTGCAATATAGTCTCACCGCACATCTTTGCAATATGTGTGGTTTACAGCTAATGAATTATAACCTTAACCTGTCTATTCATTTCCAGTATTCTATCTCTCTCAGACAGAGCCCAGTAAGTCCACCAAGACCAAGATGTGTTTATAGCTAAGCTTATTATGACATATGAACCACTAGCAAAGATGATGTGGGATGATGTCCCCCCACCATCCAACCTCTTCCCATTTCACACACACACACACACACACACACACACAAATGCATTGCATCAAAATGTACACTCACAACTGTATTTATTATAAATGTTTACTTATAACAAACATCGTGGAGGTGCAGAGGTAACGACCATGACCAATATTTTAACAAGCACAGTTCTGCTAGCCATCTGCCAAATCCTGTTTCTGACCACAGGGCTGCTGTTGGCTCAGTGTTTTTGGGTGGCAGACCATCCTCTAGCATGCAGTGATACTGGCACAAAGGAAAAACATGAGCAGCGTCACTATAGCTGATATGCTCATACTTTCACAACGTCCATGCTTGTCTATTCACTGCTACACTGAGTTCAGTCCTCCACTCCAGCAGTGGTCCAGTGTTCACAAACTGTCCGTTTATTAATGTAATAAAAGGTAGCAACAAACACAACACACATATAAGATAAGTGTACCTAGCAAAGAGGGCAGTGAGGGTAGAGGCCATAGTATAGAGTGTGTTGTGAGCATATATATATATATATATATATATATATATGTGCAATGTTAGGCCGTAGAAATATCAATGCCCAAAAGAGCTTAGAGTAAATTTATCTGAGAAAGCATGCAGTGAATTTTCTATAATGCTGGCAATGGCAGTCTCGATTTCTGGGCTACTTCATCACCTGGACTTTATACAGGTGCTAGTTCATCACTTGGTCTTTATATATCACCAGACTAAATTAAATTCCTTTTTGTGCTTTAACTGTGCCCTTTTGCTGTCAAATAATGTACAGACATGTAAATGGGGGATTTACTGTCAGCAGCCACCAGCTTTTTTAATGTGAATGCTGGATTTCGCCAAACAGATCCCCTCAGTTGTATTGGAAATCTTGTAGAGTGTAGAGTATGTATGGAAGCCGATTGGTTCATGCTTATATGGATGCCAAAGGCTTCATAAATGTAATAAATTGGCATGTTGGTATAATGGATCCCCTGAACCTGAGACATTTGTCTAGTTTCTGTGTTTCTGTTTTCTGCTGTTTTCAGGTAGTTAGTCTATTTGCCCATTTTGGTAGTATAATCACAAATTTGTATTTTCTAACCATGCCAGCAATCATTTTGCTTCTCACCTGAGAAACATTTTCATTTATTAGACTACATGTTGTTGTTAAAGGAGGATGTTTTCCCCTTCTGAGCCTTGGTTCCTCTCAGGGGATCTTTCTCTTTTTCTCAGGGACTTTTTCCTTGCTACTATTCCCTGGTTTTTCCTCCCCTTGGTTGAACTGTTTGTCTACTGGTGTTAACCAGCATTCTCAGTCTTTAAGTGTTCCAGTACACCACATCAAGACCATGTAAAACAATGCTTCTAACAGGGCTCCACTTCTCCATTCCTAATCAGTGTGACCTGCTAACTCACGCTAAAAGCAACAGTAAAGTATGTTTCAGGATTAAGGACATTTTTACATCTAAATAGTTTTAAATATGGGTGCCTACAGTTAACAGCTTCAGCTTGTAAATGATGGTTTTATGTCACATATTAGCACTGTGGAGCAGTGATTGAAAAATATGATTTTATTATTTATTTAATATATTAATGGAGTAAGATATTTATGCTACTAGCACCAATCCTACTGTAAAATGACAGATGCAGCACAATATTTGAGTAATTAGTACAGGAGTAAATATTCAGTTATTACAATTACAGCATTTCCAGTTCAGTGTTCAAGAAAACCATGTTACTCTTAAAATTATTTATACTATTTGTCGCCATGACAATGTAAATTATACCTATAGGTTTAAGAATGGTGTATCATAATTGATGTATCTTATTGCATCTAGTATATATGTATATATAGTATAATTCTACCCTGGCAATTATCAAGTGACTTAATTAAAGTTTTTTTTTTCTTTGGAGCAGATGTAGTCCATTAATATATCTGGAGATAAATAATCTGCAGTTTATGCGTCATTTTACGTCATGTTATGATTTGAACAGTGCTTTGCTGACGTTTTACATCTCCATTGACATTTAAGTATCATGTGACTGATATCTATTTGATGCAATTTTAAAGTGACGCATATATGTCATCCTTACTAAGACGTTTCTACATGCCTTAAGAGGCATTGCATATATTTAACCAATTCCATAATATATAACTTTGTAACACATTTGATTGCTTGTTGGCACATCCAATTGGTCTTAATGATACATACTATGTAGATGTTTAATACGTAATAATTAACTGTAAAGCGGTTTAGATGTTGTATAAAACACACCGCGTGGCTTTCGTTTGGTTAGTTGGTTGGTTGGTTTGGTTTTTGCGGCGTTCATGGGCCCTTTGGCTTTCCATAAGTATTCGCGGACTTGCGTGCCTCTCTAGTACGAAGAATTATCGGATTTACTTTTATTTCGAGATACATAGGCGACGTAGATTTTGTTCTCTACCTGCAACAAATCCATGTCGTTTTTTAAATGATTGACTGTTTTATAATTGGGACTCAGTTATAATCTTCCTCTTACAGTCTATAAATTACCTCTGAACGAGAATTATGCAGGTCCGTTATCGTTAACATTACTGCTGGGTGTTAAGAATATTTTAACCGTTATATATTAATTTCGATTTATCACAGAGGACTGTAAAAGTCCTGGTCTGAGCACGTATGTAGTTTTTGTTTCTTGTCAAGGCGGTCTTTCAGACATTTTCAACCAAGCCAGTCACGGACGCACCTTTTTGACATGGACTGAGTTTTATGCGTGGAAATACAAAAATGCCACGGTATGACAGAGGAATAAATTAACCCGTGTAATTGTACCACGTCGATGAATCATCATGCTTCGACATCCAAAATCAAAGGTAAGCAGATATGGTCGCGCTCTGATTGAGTTGTTTTTATAAGCCGATATTCCGCAAATGGGCGACGGTCGTGAGTCAGTGAGAGGCATCACAAGAAAACACAACAGCATAATACGAACTTTAACTCTACAAATATGGATATTTTGCCTACGTGTTTCGCCTAAACTATATGATTGCTTTGGGATACAATAGCTAGCAACTTTATTCAGAACTCGGTTTAAGTGTCAGTGAAGTTGTTCGCTATATTTGAAACGAATTTGTGTAGAAACAACCAGTGTAACCTTAAATCCGTTATTTGCTCTCTCAGAGCTCAGCTGCGATATTAACAGTGCCGAGTTTCTAAAGCATACAGCTATATTTTGGCTAGTGACTTCGTATTTCACTTCACCGCTCTCTCCTAACACTGAATTACAACACCGAGTGCGTTACCGAAGAACCGTGCTTGCTGTGAAACGTGTTGCGTTTTTTGGCACTGTCGTTCCCTGCACCAGTGTCACGCGATTCTCGAGTGAACCAAAAAAGTGTGCCATTACAACCGTTTACATTGTGCAGGTTGGCTTGGAGAGCGCGTATACTTTCCTCGTGAGATGTGTAGAACAGCTGTGCTTATACACGTAGACGTACACAGAATCTGTTCAGCTGTTTTCAGGGGAAATCCGACTTTAAACCAAGCCACTAACCACAGCAACACCTTGACTTTCAGATAAGAGAACGAGAGCAATAAGAACCAAATACAGCAGAACATTTAACGGTCAGTTGTGCTGGAGACAAAGTGGAGCATTACATTCTGGCCGGGCTCTGTTCCATTATTGTACTGCTTTTAGTCTTATTTTGCAATGACACTTGTCACGTGGATCAGAGTCCGTCCCCCACCTATTCGCTCATGGGTGTCCCGTGCTGAATGTACATTACAGTACTGTTTAGCACACATGCTCAGCTGGGTTGGTCAGTGATCACACCAGCCACACTTCATTACAGTCGTCTGTCTTGCACAAATACTTCCAGGCCGCGGCTTATAACAGGCAACTTCTTTACGGACACAGTTTGTACATTTATACTTACTGAAGCCCTGTGCAGTTTGTCAGAAACCTTTGCCCCTAGTTTGTCACCGGTCAGTTCTGGGTACCGCTGGCCGGATATTATTTGAGTGGTGGGCAGCTTCTCATCACTGAGATGGTACTGCTGTGGTAGTGGTGAGGTTGTGGGGCCCATGGTATGTGGGAATCAGTGTTGCTAGGGTTTTTACACACACCGGTGTCTCTTTTCATTTGAAAGTGGTCAGCAACCCAAACATATCCTGATGACACTTAACAAAAGCAATATTCAAATGACTTTATGAAAACAGACAAATAGAAATATTTACACGTCATAGCAAAAATGAGCCATTTGACTGTTTCCAGCTAGTTAGTTAGGCAATGCTGTTTACACTTCTGACTGGCATACATGTTGATAAAACTTGTTTTCTTGTTTTATCCACATATGTGGATGCAATATCATTAGGACATTTGTTAAGACAAGTAAATATGTTTTGTAACAAAATGGGAATCATTTGCATCAAAGCCGCAACCAGTATTGCAGAAATGTGCGCAGGGACCTCAGCCGTGTTCAGCTAACTGCCGTCGTGAATGTACAACGTGGAGATGAATGCTGCCGTGATTGCAGAATGAGAAACGCAGTGCCGTAATCAGCGGGATCGGGGTGGAATGCCTCATTAGTGCAAAGACGGCGCACAGAAATGCTGCAGGAAAGAACTCAGTGGGAGCAGGACGATGGAGTCCCGCTCGGCCGAGCATCCTCCCTGTTTTAACGAGACTCACTCAACTCATAACTGATCATTAGTTCATGAGTTCAATTAGGCTAGTTAGAGGGAAGAACACACCTGTCTCATCAATGCTGGGTAGCTCCAGGGCTCAGAGTGTGGACCTCTGTTTTAATGGGCATTAGTTATATGCCAGATGATAGTAGTTTTACTTGATTTTCTGTTGTATTTCTATTCAGGCGATGGACATAGATGTTCTTTGGCCCATGTTTGGTTGTGGAAAATTAAAATGTTTACAGTAAAGTTGCAAGTTATGGACAATTTACAGATATTTACAGCGGTGTGTCAAATTGAAACTTCTCAGGCTGCTTCACATGACTGTCTGATTTTTAACAGTTTGCTAACTGAAAAATTCCTGAAAAGTGGCTGGAAGCGCCACATGAGAAGCATCAGCTTGGGTGTTGCGCCGAAGCCTTTCGGACTGTCACTAGAGTCCCGCACATGCAGTGCCCCGTGTGTCAGGACTGAGATGGAGAGTATGGAGGGGGCGCAGAGTTGAGGCACATGGGCATTGGGGATGACCCTCAGTGTGCCCTGGCTGGAGGAATTCAGCTTCCGTGATGTGAAGAAGAAGCACCAAAGCCTTTAATGGCTCTCCTTTCCTACTTTGCAGCCAGGAAATGTAATATTTTCTGTTTGTGGTACTTTGGTCTCTTGCCCAAGTCTTGTAATTAATCTGATGTTGTCTGTTTCTTCTGAATATATTGGGGAAGTACTAGCAAATGCTAAAACAAGTCATCCATGCTGTTAGCATCTGATTGGCTGCAGTTCTAGTGGTCTTGTGTGATTTCGGAGAAATCCGAAATTGGCTTTGTGAGATTGGAACAGACTTGGGACAATTTCCTGTAATATATTTAAAGTCACCCCTTACTAGTAACCTAACATCACCCAACAATGTTTATCCCTACCTGTTGTCCAGGAGTGATTTCAGGCCAGTTTCCTTGAAATGCTTGACTAGACATAGATTTACATTTTTGGCCTTTAGCTGACCCTTTTATCCAAAACAACTTAGTTATGACTGATCACATCTTGAGCAGCTGATGGTTAAAGGGTCTTTCTCAGGGGCCCAACAGTACCAACTTTCTCAGGGGCCCAACTGTACCAACTTGGCAGTGGTGGGGCTTGAACCAGAAACCATCTGATTGCTGGTTGAGAAATACTTTATTATAACTTATTCTAATTGATAGTTGAATTACCATCTCATTAATGCATGTTTCTATTATACATCTCATTATAAATAACCCTACCTGAAAGTGCTACATCTGCTTCTTAGCCAGTTGTGAAGAAACAGGTGAACTGTATAGCAATGGTGAAATCTCATTTGAACATCTTATGGTGGGGATTCACAGGATATGTTTTTTTTTAGATGAAAGCACACTTCACGTTATTTTCAACATTAGCAACACTTTTCACTTACTCTTTTTCACACACAGACTGCTTCACATTTTAAGTTGTGTTTACATGTGACATGACACTGGCTTGAGGGCGCAGGCACTGCTCAGTTTTTCTAACTTGGCACCAACAGCACGAGAGGCGCATTGCGAAAATGGACGAATTAGAAAGGAGACAGACAGACGAGACAGTCAGGTTAGAAAGGAGACAGACAGACGAGACAGTCAGGTTAGAAAGGAGACAGGCTGAGCAGGTATGCATCTACAGGCATTCACACAGCACAGTCCCTCTGTGAGGGAACACTGATGAGCTTTCAAAGAGCTTGCCTATTGACTCAAAACTCATGGAGGGACAATTCATGGGAAGAAGCACAGAATCGGTTTGTCAAAGCCAAGGACGAAGGCAACATCTTCTCTTTGGTCTTTTTTTTGTGTGTGCTTAGCAGTTATAATCACAGTTGTTCTTCCTTGGTATTGAGAAGCCGCTCAATACTGTGGTGCAGCCATATGTGGCGGTTATCTGAGTTTTGTTCGCTTTTAGTTTTTTGTTGCACGGTCACCTGTGGTTTAGGAGAATACATCTAGGATGAAAGTGCAAGTATAAATGCACATGTATAAATGCTCAAACAACAACATCGATGACTCCACAGGCTCGATCTCCGGATTCATCAAAAAAAATACATAGATGACATGGTACCCACTGGAACAGTCGATGTTTAACCCACCCAAAAACCGTGAGTCAGTAGTGAAATGTGTGCAGCTCTGTGTTTCATGCTGCTTTTAAGTCTGGTGATACAGGAACACACACACACATATATATATATATACAAGGCTATATAAAAGCAGCTAAATGTGTGTATGGGTATAACGGGTTCAGACAGTTCACCACTAACAGTACGAGTATGTGGAGGGGGATGAACAATGGAACAGACTGGAAAAAGACTGGTGCTTACCACCACCTCACTCCTGCATGAGTTAAACACTTTATACGCAGGGTTTGAGGCCCTCGCACTCTTGCCAAATCTCTTGCTGTCTCGAGGTCTGATGTGCACAGCTCCTTTGAACGAATAGACTTCAGCAAAGCAGACGGCATTCGTGAAAGTGTGTTTAAACAATGCACAGACTAGTCAGCTGGAGAATTTACTGCCATTCACACTCTGCCATTCAACTCTTGACAGAACAGATCCACTGATAATACCACACTGGCCCACATGATCTACACTGCCCTTTCATATCTGGACAAGAGGTACACATATGTGAGAATGCTGTTTGTGGATTATAGCTCAGCATTCAACACCATTAAATGTGCTGATGGCAGTGGTAATAGGTCGATCTTTGATGAGGAAGAGACAGCCTATGGAGAAGAGGTCAGCTCGCTGACACACTGGTGCCAGGAGAATAACCTCACACTCAACATCATAAAGATCAAGGAGCTAATATTGAACCTTCAGGAAGCAAGCACATGCCCATTATCATCAATGCGACTACAATAGAGAAGGTCAGCATCTTAAGATTCCTCGGTGTTAACATCACCCTGTACATTTGGCAAGGACCCTGTAGGTCATGTAGTAAAAAAAGTGCATCACTGTCTCTTACAAAGAACCTCCTCTCAGGCTGCTTCACCGCCTGTTATGTGAACTGCATCACCCTGGACGAGAAAAGCTCTGCATAGGGTGATGAGGACAGCCCAACACATCACTGGGGTTGAACTCCCATCAGTCTTGGAGCTGTACTCTCAACGCTGTCTAAGGAAGTCCAAGCGGATAAGACACCCCACCCACCCAAACCATGTTCTCACTGCTGCCATCCAGCAGATGGTTCAGAAGCATATAAACCAGAGCCACCCGGCTTATGGACAGTTTGTTTCCACAGACCATCAGGCTGCTGAACAGTCAGTTGTACTCGAGCATGTCCTGTACTCCCATATACCAACACTCACATGGACAATCCCTCCCTCTCCACATATAACCCCTATTACACATTATAGGTAGTGTAATGTATTTTGTAAAACAGCTCAGACAATGATGTATAATGTCTAATGACACTCCACTCCTACACTCATTCTGCACATACAGTGTCGTCAGGGTTTATTTTTCATTGCTACACACTGTATGATGTATGCATGATATATGCAAGATATGTGTACGAACAATGTGTATGTAAATGTCTGTTCCCTTCTATCCTTTTGCATGCTGGCACACATATATATCTTCCTTTTACTCCCACAAGAATTTGTAAATAGTATATTTGCATATATATTTGTAGAATACTATCATATTGGAGAAAAGCACTTAAGCTTTTTGCTCATCTTTCTCCTTTGCGACATGACAATAAAAATGATTTGATATGTGGGTCTCATGAGGTTCACGCACCAACCTCAGAGCCTGTGTGCATCTACGCAGTGAAACCATAATGCCTGTTATATCCTTGAGGTGCTTCGCAGGCGGCATCAAGAGCCGCACAGTTGCACGTGGACAGAATCTTTGCAACTGTGCACATGAACATTTTTGAAACTTTGTGGCAGCAGGAGTGGGATGTCAAGCAGAACAACTGAATGGTTGGTGGCGGACATGAGAAAGTGTAGATGCGTTTATGACTTGTCAGTGACAAACTACAGAGGCATACTGAAGGCTCTAAATTCTTCGAAAGGAGTTACAATGGTAATAGAAAACAATGACTCAGTTTATAGAAAACATTTATAAGAAAACGTTGAAGGGTCAAAGTGGAGATCCAGGAGGTAACAAGGCTTCTTCTTCTATTAACTCTGAAGGAGTTAAGGTGGCTGTCAGACTTCGTCAAACACAGAGAAACTTAGAAGATGAGGTAAGATGTTACGTTAAGATTAAATTACAGTTTATTTTGCATAATAGAGCAGATATGTAGCATTAGTATGTAGCTTTTGGCCAGCTAGCTATCATCACTTATGAAGAAAAAAGTATGCTACGTGGAAGCTAGCTAGCTAGCTATTTAGCTGTATCAGAAGCTAGCTAGCTATTTAGCTGTATCAGAAGCTGACTTTTGTTGATGGTGACACAAAGGGAGCGAGAGACATGGGAACATTAAGAGAATCTTTATTCTCCATTGCACTTGACTCAAGTGTAAAACAAAAGGCTTGGCAAAATTGCTGTTGCAGTTCTGGACGTCTGGCCAAGCATGGCACTGACGGCAGGTACCTGTGGGCTTAAATAATATAAAGGAAAACAAGAGACATGTGAAGGAAATTAATTCATAAATGGAAGATTGTGAGCGGGGCAGGAGTTGTGAGTGTGTGTTTTTTGGGAATGGGCGTGTCCCCTCTGCTGGGTGATCAGCGCACCATAACATTAGGGGGGTTAGTAGGGTTACTGTAACCATAACAGTTTGGGATTAAAGTGTGTTTTAGCAAATAACTGCTATTATACCACATCTTAAGGTTTTGATTTAGGTTGCTGCCGGATGAAACTGACACTCAAAGTTCCGGTCAGCTGTCCACTACCTCACTGGATCTTGCAGCAACTGTTTTAATCCATTTCACAGTCTTGGTTTTCCATGATCCACCTCTGAAATTTCTCCTATAGCACCAACCACAGTCAGTACAACCCACCTCATCTGCAGTTTCCTCACTGGATCCCTTTTAGTTAAGAACTCCCATTTCCCCAGCACCATCCTTGAATTCCTCTTGGCTGCATTCTCCATCTCCTCAACCCTGCGTCTCTGCACCAGAGCAGTTTGCAGAGAAAAGTTAAAAAGCAAGTCCACAGAAGATGTGTACTCAAGAGGCTGGAGAGATTAAACCAAGTGGGAGAGAAGTTGGCAAAGCAAAACAATGAGAGTTTGGTCTTGTTGCAGACATGCTGTCAAAAATTAAACCGCAGACGTCTACAGTGCAATTTAAAGTGTTTCGGCTTCTGTATGAGGGAGAGCAAAGACAGTCTGAAGAGTAAATGCTGTTAAGCTGAAGAATTCACTTCTCATTGAGCTATTTTTGTACAGAATTAGTTCTCCAGTTCCTGTACAAGAAAAAAACAGGTATGAGGAAAATGTTAAATAAGTGTGGGAATATGGTGCAATGTATTAAATGCACAGCTTTTTTTAAATTTATGGTACAGTTATTTTAACAGTTTTATTTACAACTTACCTCACTACAACACAGATGTTCAGGTATGAAAAAGTAATTAATTTTTTCATTATTTTACAGTAGTGTAGAGCATTATGCAACAGTATCACTTGGTGAGATATGAAATATATGGGAAGGACTGGATTAATTAGTTGTGTTACAACTTCAGACAGCAGGTATGAAACCAGATCTGGGAAATCCTGTTATATGTTCCTTGTTCAACTTATGAGACCTCTCCTGATTACAGTGCTCTGCCAGGGCACCAGACCTCGAGGTGACTAAAAGAAAAATGCCTTGAAGTAATTTCTTGTTTCAGTAGTAGATGCTCTGGCACTCAAGAACTGTCCTGGATCCAAGAGATGATTGTCTCCTGCCACTTGCCTTCTCCACTCCACTATGAGGATATCTCATGATGCGCTGGTGCTGTCGATGAAAGCATGAACGTTGGTGGCTTATGCTGAGTGACAGGCACAGTCTCTATATCAGGATGGGCAGGAAAGCTCTGAAGGGCCACACAGGCTTATAGAGTTTGCTCCTTTAAGATTGAAAAAGGCACTCCCACTAAATAGTGGTGCCTTAATTTGAACGTTAATAGAGTCCAAACAGCTGGGGGAATTCTATATACTCCAACATTCATGGGAAATATCTTCCCACTCTGTACCACTTGCAAACGCTTCACTTAGATCCTCCCAGTTGGCTTTGGATGTATCTGAAACAAGTAGCAACATGGTGGTAGATCCAAGTTCATAGCTCGCAGCAACACTTGAGCACTTCCAGAGGTGCAGTTCTCTGTGAAATTCAGTTTCTCAGAAAAAACTAGAATGTGTACTGGACAAAGGGGCAGCTTTGATACCAAAGATCATCAGAGTGCTGGACAGACATACAAAAAAATATTTAAAATCCATTTCAACATCAATGGGGCACATTGGAATTGCATGAAGGGTATATTCTCCCTTTTCTCGCACAAACTGGTTTATTGGCTGGTTTATTCCTCATTTTCCATTGCATCTTAAAGATGTACAGCCACTCTTCCTCCAACACCACATCATTTTATAATATAATACTACTTTGTGCAGTTTAGAATGCTATTTTCACTCAGTAATTTCTAGATAAAAGGAGAATATCACTGTAACTCTTATGTACTGTATAAAATAGTTTGTAGATACAGAGACCGCACACCCAGTCCATCGACGTTCACGCACAACCCTCTATAATCCAACCATATCCCACACTTTATGCTAGGTTCAACTTTTATACTGAACTCTAAAAAAAAAGTTTATTTCATTTTAATCACAGATCAGTGAACTAGAAGGAAGCAAGGAGCTTACATCATATGCATTTTTTTCTGTGTGGTCCAATCAAATGAATGGGCATATGGGCCTTTAATTAAAGACAGTTGTAAACATCTAATAGAGATTGTCCGTGCTTCCAAGTCATGTTATAATCACCAAGTAACTTTATTTAATGATGGACATTTACAACATAACAAAGATCGTGCACCTAGATCCATCTGCATTCCAACACACAGGGTCAGGAAGCAGAGTATTGTAGCCCCTACACACTAGTCATGTGATATTTAAGTGATATTCATTTGGAGTGGCCTGTGACACCATCACTCAAGATATGATAAACGTCATGTTTTTTTTGTTTCTCTAGACAGGTGAGCAGATCACATCACCAACAGTTTTCAGAAAAAAGAAATTAACAGACACTCACACATATAAGTATTAGATGCTCTCCAAAAATAAGCCAGTCAGCAGGCTTAACTTGCCAGATGATCTTGACAAGGCATCAAGTGATTGATGAGGGAACTTTCATATCAGCTTCCTGCCTATTTGCTTGGACATTTGGCTATCAATCTGAAGGTTGCAGGTTTGAATCCTAATTCAGCAGCTACTGTTGGGCCCTTGAACAAAGTCTTTTAACCCTCTCAGCTGCAGAGATGCTGTACAGTGGCTGACCACATCTTGCAAAGAAGCTGGGATATGTGAAAAGAAATATTTTGTTGTACTGTACACATGTATATGTATAGTGACAAATTAAGGCATTCTATCTTGTTTAGATCATCATCATCATCATCGACTAATTGCTGTACCGTTTGAAGTTCCCTTGAACCTGAACGTTTTCACTCCATGTGATTTGAGTGAAAATGGCCAATGTCCTTGTGTAGTCTATATTGCAAGGAACTACTAGGGCAATTGGAATGAACCTCCAGCCTTGAAAAACTGTAATTTGAACCCACAGATGTGTGCCTCATGTCTTTCAACCCTTCAAAAGTTTTTTTAATAGTTAAGGTGCAGAACTAGTTCATTAATCAAAGCTTTCATTAGCATTTTGGACATCAAAATAAGAACTGGCTAACTTACTAACTCACCTGAATTTTTCTTTGTCATAAAACAATATATCAGACTTTTATTGTATCAGTTTTTGTCAGGTGGTCACCTTTATTGGGTAAGGAGGAAATTGACCACCTTTATTTGATAAAGAGGAAATTGATCTTGGTGCTTGGTCCAGCTCAGAGAGATAAGTCTTCTCCAGTGCTAACAATGACAATGACTGAATGTCAATATTTGCACTCTGTTTGGATACACTGTTGTGTGATTCTCGTAATTTAGTTACATCTTTACACAAATGAGTTTAACTGGAGATGCACTGACATGATTTTTTAATACCAATAGTGAGTTCACGTACTGAATTTCAGTTATTCATACCTTTAGAAAGGCCAATATCAACATTTTATTTTAATTGATTTTAATTTGTAGCCTGTATATCTGTATCTGGACATGAACTTGTTTTTTTTGTTATTTATTTATTTATTAGCATTTATTAAGATTTGTTAACCTACAG
>JAOYMR010000017.1:18337986-18387754 GCA_025802075.1 Tenebrosternarchus preto | reverse complement strand
CCCCCCCGGGGGGGGGGCCCCCCCGCCCCCGGTGGGGGGGGGGGGGGGGGGGGGGGGGGGGGGGGGGGGCCTGGGGGGGGGGGGGGGGGGGGGGGGGGCTTTGATGTGGCGAGACGCGAGAGGCTGCCATGTCACTGCAGAGGCAGCTTGTGTCAGTCTACCTACGCTTATGTGAGGACACCTCTGTCAAAAAGCCAGGCACCGAAGACACACTGATGTTTATTCATGTCCCCAGAGAAAAAACTGCATGTGTACCACGGCACAAACTGAGAGAAGCACCACCAGCCATGAACATTCAAGTGTTGTCTTCAGTTTTTTTTGGCTTGTTGATGGTTTACCCTGCTGGCAGTGATGCCGAATCCCTGTTTTTAACTTAAATGTGCAGTGTTATCCACACACAGAGGCAGGCTTCACTCTGTTGAAGGAGATTTATGCTCATGAAAGGCCTGTAGTTCTGAGCTCGCCTAATGGCAAGAAGGAAAATAAACAAATCTAACACTAGCAGCCACATGGTTGATTTGAATTAGCATTGGCCATGTTTGCGTGCGAGACTTCCTCAGGCACTTCCTAAACAAGAGGCCAAACTTTCACCCTGCTTCAAATTGCCTGGAAATGCCTTTATTTTATTTTTTCCCCCTCTAGATAGTGTAAGTACGGTATCAGTCAAAATCCCTTAGCAAATCCCCGATTTGCATGACGCTGAGACGCCCATTAAAGTTTGTCTCACCGCGGAATTAGAGATGAGCCGGGTGTTTCGTACCGCCTCGCGTGTGGAGGGATGTCGGGCTAAGCTTCCGCATTCAGCTGCCAAATACCTGCGATTTTCATAGACGGGAGGGAATTTTAGCGGGTTATGGCGGTCGAGAGCCTCTCGAGGGAATGTGAGCGTCAGGGTGTGAGAACGAGGTTCGAGCTAATCCCAGCTCGCAGTGACGCAGGCGTAACGCAAGCCGGATTTGGCTGGACGCGACGGGCGAAGGGCCTGGTGATGTGAGCCGCCATCCGGACGACAGAGGCCTGAGGTCATGCATGGAGTGTTTTCCGCCATGTGACTTTCCATTGAGCCTCACTGTTAGAGAGTTTGCTGACAAGGGAAGTTTTGTTTTGCACTCTCCATCACTCTCGTTTTTACACTGCCTCTCCCTTACACACACTCTCGCACACATGCACACACACACGAACACACATTTTTGACATTTAGAGTACAAGTTGACTTGGCACAGGTGGATTGGGAGGGCAAATGTGAATATGCCTAATATACTGAGAAAAGGTTTTTGTTGTCATTTTTGTCATTTGTGTGTGTGTGTGTGTGTGATAAGGGCCTTAGCTACATAATAACATTACTGATTTGAACTCTTGTTAGAAAGGTTAGTTTAACTATACCCTGAAACTTAAAGGTTGCTCTGTCCTGCATGCCGTCTACAAAATCCAAAAAACACATCTGTTGAGGAGCTGCGGCCTAATCGTCAGAGAAATTTCCTTCACTGACTCGCCACACACCATAAAACGTTTATTTATGCTCTGACGATGCCCCAGGCCTGTCCTGGCTCCACGGCCCACTGACTGCTCTCGCCCAGGAAGTGGGCTGCATTGTAATCAGTTCCACGGGCAGCCCTGCAGGCTCAGCACCTCTTTTGTCCCTTCCTGCTTGCTGTTCTTTTGATGTCTGTGTTGGACAGGTCACATGGACCCATTGGCGAGCTGTCAGATCCTTTTCCCTAGGATGGTCCTGATCACCAGGTCAACTGAAGGGCTAAATGATCGGTCATCTAGCAGTACCTGCTTTTCCTTTGCCATTCGGGACAAACAGTCGCTTTTGGAATTATATTACAAGATGTTCATCACAACATAATACTGTGAATATAATGTATGTTAATTTAAATCATACAGACATATACTGTATGTTTCATTTCAGTTGTGCCTCTTGTAGGGATATGAGTAAATAATTACTATTTATTAAGGTGATTAATTGACTTTATTAGAATTGAGTTTTAATAAACAAAGGCACCAGGACAAAATAGGACGGAATAGTGACAAAATGAGACAAAGTTCACATGAAATGACATGAATTACCAGAAATAATAATAATTTTCTCAGTGCTGGAAGGAAACTATGATCAATTAAATTTAATGGATTACTGTTCATAGCAGTTACAACTTCTAGGAAAAAAGATACACCCATGGGTAAACACATTAACAAGATTTAATGAAAAATCAATTGTTAAAAAAACAAGAATAATGCAGGATGTATACAAAAAAAAACTTGGATTCAAATTCTGTGTTGTCCTCGATGACGGAGAGGCCTGACCAAAGCTCCTGGTCTGGGGATTGCAAAAACGAGACCCTTTAGTGCTGGTTCCTCACTGCTGCATGCAGTATGTTGTCTCTTGAAGAGGTACCAGCTAAGAGGGTGGCAGCAGAAATTAGTAATCAGATGCCCCCAGCTATCAATTCCACCCTGAAACATTAGGTGTTGTGACTTATAGTGGGTGGGACTTCATGTCTTTCTGTGCTAATTGGTTCTTCTTCCTGCACTTCCATCTCACCCCCTCACAGACCTGCTCTTTGATAACTGGACTTAAAGTTTAATTTTACGTCCTTACTGATGTATTACATCATTTTGAAAAAAAGTCTTGTTTTAGGCAGGACTTCACATTTCATTCTAGATGAAACATGGCATGAACTGGCTAGACGGCATTACACAAACAAAATAGGACAAGTCAATGTTGTTAAAGAAATTATAGTATTGTTGGTTTTTTTTCTGCACTTTGAATACTCTGTAGAGTATTTGGCAAGTCAAAAAGTGCCTTAAGTGGTATCCTGTCCAGAGTAATTGTCTTACACTTGTTTCATGGCTGATTTACTGCACTGGGATGTCGGGGCTTCGCCGTGGAAACAAACCCATGAGATGCTACAGGGATTCAGCACCTTCTTCATCCTCAATTTTGCGTTACTGGAGCACCACCTTTGGTTCTGGCCTACATCTGTGTAATCCCAGAAGCCAGAAAGTTGTTTCCTACACTCTGTCTCAGTAATTCATGACCGATAGCATTTCAGTTCTGTTTAAAGGTGTGGAATTTATGTCTTGATTATTTGTTGTCCAACTTCTTGATAAATGAACAAAAACATGTCAAATATGATATACGTAGAATTTGTCAGGCAGAATAGTAATATATATATATATAATTTCGTGTCATCATGTTGACCAACCGTAGATATATATTGACTGTGCCTTTTGGTTGTCACGATGTGGAGTCCCGGAGAGCTGAAACAAGCGACACAGACTCCAACGTGCTTGAGTTTAAATGAACCGTTTATTATCGGTTTCGTTTTACGAATATAACAGTAAAGGGAGAAACGCTTACCACACGTAGACAACGAGCATGACAAACCATAGACCGACAAAGACGTGGTGCCATACACACGCTTATATACACACACCCCAACAAGACACAGGTGATACGAGTAACACTGTCGAACATACACGAATACCGACAAGCATCCACGAACGCCGACAAACATTCACGAAACCAACACAGACGCACTCTCATTCAGACGACACAGACACGCACCCACACAGACACGCCCACACAAACGAGACAGGGGGAGGCGGCCAGGGCGGCCACCGTGACATTGGTGTATGGCTCCTGTTTATATATGTTACTTTTCTTGTTTATAAACTTTTATTTTGTATAAAACATCTATACCTGTTGTAATATATATTACTCTTTTAATATGTAATTTCGCAACTTGGCACAGTCTAGTACGAAAAAGCCATAAGCAGACAGTTATGGATCTGACTGCTGTTTGTATGGCTGGATTGACCTTCAGTTTTGGTGCAGCGGTTTTGCTGCCGTCCACGTTTTGCTTACGACGCTGGTGCTGCCAAGACCTTCTCAGACATGTGGCTTCTTGACGTCGATCAGCCCAGACTAGCCGCTTTTGTTCTGGATTCTGCAGCCTCCCCTAGTGCTCCTTCAGTCGTTGTTGGGCTGTTGACTGATCCCGCCCCTCGGTTTGTCAAAGGATGGCCATTGGCCCGTTCATAGAGTGACCGGAACTGATGGCTTGCCAGGGCGAAAAGTGGGAGGAGCATAAAGTGGAGACTCTCTCGGCTCAGGCCAGCAGTAGCCAGGGTATCCGAGTGCTGTGATTCCTGTTCCAGGTGTCAAGGCAACGGCATTCCAGTTCCTGGGGAAACAAGCTCCTCCCTCCCTCACCAGCCTCCATGTGCTTCATCCTGTACGTCCACACACGGATCCAGCTTGTAGCAGGGCCTCGTCTACAGGCCTCATCTGGATACTGTTCCGCCCTGCATACACTAGCAAAATATGAATGGAACATTTCAGTGAACGCGTTGGCTCCTCGCATGAATGGAGAATGGAATAGGCCCATCGAAGCTGGAAAACACCTCGCTGCGGCAGGAAAAGCCTCAGGAACTGGGAACAGGGAACACGGCGAATGTACATCAGCGGCAGAAGAGAGGAACGTTCACGTCCGTCAGCGCCTGAGAGAGTGCAGGCCTCCAGGGCATTAAATGCAGTGTGCCTCACTTCTGGATGAAAGTGGGTAAAGCATACTGGTAATGGAAGGGGTCGCCACAGGTCAGGGCAGAACAGTGAGCTGTAGATACGGGGAAACAGAGGCAGGTCAGCGTGTCCTTGTACACCTCACACATAAGATCAAAGGCACTGGGTCCACCAGCGCCTTTGCACACACACTCACACACACACATACATTTGCAATATATGCACATGCACACACACACATATTCCTCAGCCTCAATGGTCTCTGCCACTCAGGTTTATATATACACACTTTCATCAACATTCTGTAGTTTTTAATTAATACAGTACCAGCAGAGCAGGGAAGGAGAATACACTTCATTTAACATTCAGTTTCGTATAGAGAATAGAGGAAGTACGCGGCCTGTAAGAACACTAACTGCACAGGGATTAGTCCTCTTTTGTCATAATTAAGTTCCACGTCTAATTAGTGTGAGGGACAGATTTATCAACAAGGACACAAACTAAATTAAAGCAGCAATAAACAATATTTCTTTTACAGTAGTTTTTGCTTTTTTCTCTCTAATTCTTTCTCTCCTACATCTCTCTCCACCCTCATTCTCTCTGACTCTCTCTCTCTCTCTCTCCCCCCCCCTTCCCCAGGCACTTTCCTCTCACTTGCATTTCTCTTGATGGCATCAAACCCCAGCGATGGAGTCCTAAAATTGTGGAAATGACTCGTGCAAGCCAAACCCGGTTCACGGTTCGAACCTGCAGGCAGTAAATTGCTCTTGCATCATGCCAAAGCTGAGATCTTGAACTGGTGCCAGCCAAACACCACCAGATGCCTGACTGGGCTTCATCTCTTGTTTAAGATGAATCACTCCCTATGGAAGGTAATCAAAAAGCAGGTGGCTATGCAGAATGGATGTGCCGGTCGTATATTTCACTGCAAGGCCGCCGTGTGAGGATTGCGCAGTGTACCTCACGCGCTCTGAACGGCGTCCTGCAGGTCTTTGTCTGCCAGCAGATGAGGAGTGGTTTTTTTGTTTGTTTTTTTTTTTGTCTGTCCTCAGAAATACCTCTGTCTGTCCACATGTCCCCCGGTTTATTCTCTGCTCCTCCCTAAAGCAAAATCTGAGCGTTTGTTTCTCTCCTCAGTCTCAGTAGTCCAGCCGAATCGTGACCTCCACTTTAAACAGCTGCTGCTAATCTCCTTCCCGCTGTGTCAGAACACTGTGTTTTGTCAGCAGGCCACTTGCTTGTTGGTTTTAGCTTGTTGCTAAGCATTTAAGGTGTTTTGCTACTGTCAGAGCTCCCTAATTGACTTGAACCTCGTTTCTACCTCCTGCATGTTTAATAAGGGCTAATTGATCAAATCTGATTAGCATTGATTAATTTTTTTCCCCCCAGAGGGCTGAATTTAAACTAAAAAGACAAGCAGCATTAATAAAGCAGAGAGTCTGTACCAAAACATTTGTTACCTTTGCCAAGCTGTCATTCATGACCAACTGTCATTATAACAGTTACTGCTGCCATAAGCAACTCACCACAGCAGTGAGTGAGACTTCACTCAAGGCAAGATTGTGCTTTAATGACATAAATAAACCCCTCTGTTGTCAGTTTACACCATGGTAAACTTCTGTGTGGAATTTTATTTCTTTGCTGCTTCCTTGATATTGCCTCAAGATTCTATTGGATAGCGAGCGTGTCAATCAAAATGTCATAAAGCCAATGGCATGTGAGGGATGTTTTTGAGATTTTTTGAAGTGTTTCTTACGCCGGGGTCAGTGTGACAGTGAACCATCAAATATGCCTCATGATTCTTTTAAGAAACCGGTAATACTCCAGAAATTCCAGAAAGAACCGTTATTATTCAAATAACCAATTTCCGGTTCCCCACTTGGAATATGTGTATAACCCTCTGGCCAGTCAACATCTGAAAACAGACTTGTACGTGGATGCATGCGCTGCGAGTGCGTGAGCCTGTCTGTAATTGGACCTTATCTGTAATGGGATTGAATGCTAGGGAGTGAGCAGGTGTGTCGAGTCCCGCAGATTGTGACATTAGCATCGGAGACGGCAGACACACACCGCAATGGTTCTGGCTGCCGCCCAGGGGAGGGATTGTGTATCTGAGTAATGAATTGTGCAGAGGCAAACCCCTGTGAGTGCTGCAAGTCATACGTGAACTCCCGTAATAGATATATATTGCATTTCCTCACCGACTCTCGTCGCGGCTAATTGCCCGACGTTAGAACGTGGCTGTCTGGAGATCAGAGCTAAACGCTAGAGCCTGTATCTATCTTCTGTTTAAACTGATCTCATGCCTGCCTGCCTTCTAGACCAGTATTGTATTTATGAGCTTGCCTGTCGTAATGATGATTGATTCGCTGGTTTATGCTGCAGTTGTGACTGTCTAATCAACGCTGCTTCATCACAATGTGGGAAATGTTGGAGAATCTGGAGAGTCTAGCTGTGCAGGTCTCCTCTAGGAATCTTTAAGGAGAAGGTTTTTGGTGCGGGAGATCTGTTTTTTTTTTTTTTATTTTCAACAAGGACATTTACAGCCTTGAATATTCAGGATGTGTGTATGACACGTATTGTCTCGCCTGGCAGCGGGACGGAAGAAACAAACGCGCCCTTTCACGTGACCTGTTACGCATCTTTCGCTAAAGTTTTATTTACAGTTGAATGTGAATTTAAAAGATTCTCACAGTTAATGAGCTGTTCCCAGTGTGCTGGAGTCGATATTTCTAACACATACCATTGTCTGGAAATAGAGGCCACCTGTTTTAGTGTCTGACTGACATCCTGTCTAAATGGTTTGTTGTATTGAAATGTATTTTTGTTTTTATTCCTCAGGTAAAAGGGTGACTGTGTCTGGGTGGCTGCAAGAAGAAGGAAATACACAAAAGAGGTCAGTCCCCATGTATAGGATTTGCCCTTAGGATGACTGGCATGCCACTGAACCTCTCTTTGAACTTTCACTCACCGATGAGGCTGATTCTCAGCCTAAGCTGGAGAAAGGAATCCCCATCTTTATCATGGGGCTTTTATCCTCTAGGAAGATGGAGAAATGTGATCGTTGTGGAAGGGACTAAACCTCTGTGGCTGACTAAATCAGAGGAGTTTTCTGTCGGGGCGTTCTCCCGGCGTTTGGTTGGTTGGTTGGTTCCTGGGTCAGGTAGGGGGGATTGGGGGCATCGCTCTGTTTGGGAGTTCAGCTCACCCCAAGGTGGGGTTGATGACAGGCAGTATTGGCGTGATGCCGTCATAAGCCATACAGGTCCGGAGGGGACCACCGTTGGCCAAATGTTTCCCCCGCTCATTACAGAAGGACACCTGTCCGGCGGCTGAGAGAATTCCATTAGTGGATCCGGAGGTTGCCGGGGTCGACAAAGACATGGCTTCATCTTTGTTTTAATCAGTGAAAGGAAAGTTTGCCTTAGCTTGATTACCTTCCCTGGCCGGACGTGTCTGTAATACATGATGGGCGTTTTTTTTTCTTCAGGCACGGGAGTACAGAAAAAGACAAGGCTCCAAAAGGTTTTGTTTTTCTCAGTTCCGCGCGGCTTCATATGATGTCTGTCAGAGACATAGTGATTTATTTCAAAGTGCAGCTAAGATGGTCTAATTTCAATGTGTGTTGCATAACAAGCAGCTGATGGCAGATGCTGCATGCTGTTTGTGTGTGTGTGTGTGTGTGTGTGTGTGTGTGTGTCTGCACTGTAGCACCAAGTTGATGCACTTCATGCAAACTCCTCCAGGGAGCACTGTCCCACATCCCTGGCAGCTGGAGGCATCCTTGAGAACAACCCTGGAGGTTGTTCTCTTTATGAAATCCCACTCCAGTTCGCCCTGCTGTAAAGCCGGAGGGAAAGTTCCACTGCTATCATGTGGATCCAGGCTTTTAGCCATCACCCTACTCGACCCCACCCACCCAATAACCTGGGACCCCCACCACCCACCCACCCTATCCCCATAACCTCACCCCACTCCACCCCACCTGGCCCCTGGGAGAGCAGCTGCAGACCTGGAATTGATGTGCTTTAACCTTGCCAAGGCCCTCCGCTCAAGCCATTTGGAGGAAAAAATTATCTAATAAAGAGTCAAGAAAGCGATCGTTGGATGTCATGGATACATTCATACGGTGGCTCATGTGGGTAGAAAAAAAAAAGAACTCTGGGCTAACTGAGTTTGTTGTCCATTAAGCAGGTCATCTGTCTGTGCAGTCGTTATGTCACTGATTGTTGTCACTTGCCGGGTCATAAAGCAGAGAGGCTGCGGACAGGACCAACGGTGGGTGGTGTTGGGTGTTGCTATTCTGCTGTCCTATCGCCCGCGGTGATGCTTCTTGGACGCATGCAGGCTGAGATGAATTTAAAGAGTAAGCACGAGAAAGAAAAAAAAAAAAAACCTGCCAAGATGCATGCCCGTCATTATGCATTATTAATGTCATGTGCTGGCAACCCAACCCAGAGCAATCTGCAGAGCTCAAATGCTAAGGATTGCCTTTTTTAGATGAATGAATCTTTTTTTTTTTTCCTTTCCACCATTTTCCTGGATCAATTCAAATTTATTGTGCTTTAGTGCTTTTCTCTGAGGAATTTGTCCTGATTACGAAGCCAAGATTGAAGTCCCCGATTGTTCCTGTAATACTGCCATTCATACATTCATAGAAGGAGAGAGAGAGTGAGAAAAAGAGAGACCGGCAGAGAGTTGTGATGTGAGAGCACCCCGATTAGTTTTTGATTAGGTGGTCCGAATATCAATTCTGGCCATAAATAAAAGCAGATAGAGGATACAGCAGACAGATGATTTGATCTGGACTGGAAGTAACTCAGAAAATTATAGAACCTCATATCCAGAACCTTCACACAAAGTTCCTCCAAATAATGTAAACACACATCAGAAAAATACTAGCATGTTAAAAGGTACTAGAATGTTAAGATGAACAGTTTAGAAGAATCTATGAATAAATTCTGGCACAGTTGGAAATGACTAATCCATATATACCACAATGCCAGTTAAAAATTAAGATATATATATATATATATATAGAAAGCACTTTAAAGAACTGCATAGTAATATTCCAAAAATGCTGAACAATACTTCAAAAACGCTAACCCTAGCGCATATCTGAAATATTAGAAGCCCTTGAGAAGCTAATTAAGGATTAGATATGTACAACCCCAAAAGCCTGCAATATTTTTCAACAACTTAACTTGAGGCTGATGATAAATTTGGCCCAAGCAACCGCAAAGTCATCTGTATCAGCAGGAAACGTGTCCGGTAGCGTTCTGAACACCAAGAGTTCCAGCAGCCACCTTCAAAGACGAAAAAGAGGGCTGTCAGCGCCCAGGCTCATTTATTACAGCCTGTTTCACGAAACTGGCCACTGCGAGCAAAAAGGGGCTGCACTTTAGGACAGTGTCATCTCTTTGCCCCCTGGGAACCATGGAGACAGAGCGTCTTTCTAACCTTAGCCCCGTTTTATCACAGTGTAAGTAACAAGAAGACAAGACATCAATAATCTTCAACCTTAACCTTGTTCTGGAGAGCAGTGCACACTTACCACATGGAAGATTTGGATGTGAGACCAGGGGAGTGGCTACTGCCCTCAGCCTTGGTCACAAAAGGTGTCAGAATTGGGATGGTGCTGTGTGGTGAATGTGTCCATGGTTAAAGGACCCTGCCGTGAGCGTGTGGTATAAAGCCCAGTGTGAACATACTGGTAAGGACGTGTGGTGAAGTGCCAAGGTGCCTTCCCTGAAAGAGAGGGCACTGTGTTGGAGTCAGTCACTTAGGATGGTAAGTGTTTGGTCTGGAAGCCTTTTTTGGTCTGCCAGACATTTCACATGTTTAGGACCTGGAAGACCAGATTTCAAAACTGGGTGTGGTTGCTGTCCTCATCGTTTGCCTCAGACTTCATGTTAATATTTTTGATCCTCTTATTTTCCCATTTTTGTTTGCTGATTGCTTTGGTGGCAGAGGGATTTGTGACTTTAATACCAGCAAAGCGTTTCTGAATTAGCAGAGATCAATTGAATTGCTGAAGAAAGAGCGAGAAAATGGAAAATTCAGAGACCAGCATATAGACGGAGATCATTTGACATTTGGCCAGTGAGGCTCAGTCACTGAGGCCTGTTTCAGAAGGGCCGGAAGTTCACGCCACCCGGGAGCTGCTCTCGGTATCCTTATTGCCTCCTCTCACTCCTGACCTGTCCGCCTCACTGCATCAGTACCTGTTCATCACCTGCCTGCAGGAGCCTCCGAGGCTGGCAGCCGGCCAGGCAGCCGGCCGTGTGCACACGTGTGGGGGGGCCATATCTCCGCTGACAAACGCATCCAGCCATCTGCCCTGACATATGGAGCGCTTTTGAAAAGCAGAGCTTAAGAACTGTGGCTCGCCCGGCTCGCTTGTTCTAGCGGAGTCTCTGTTGAACCTCGCCAGTCTGCCACGTAAGCAGTGATGAAATGGACGTGTCGTTTCAAGTCTGATTTGAAAAGGAAATCGTTGTGGTTCTGATGAAGAGCTTCTTTGTTCTGAAGGTGGATCTGATTCGTTGCACTGTGTTTAGCCATCAGATATCTGCTCCAGATGCCCCGTTTTCTCCAGCAGCACCATTAAGAAACACAACTGTAAATAATAGATCATAATTGCCCCCTAGGCTTCAGTCAGACAGCATTCACAACCTTGGAGTAGCCCTGCATCCATCCTGAAGGGCTGTTACAGTACCTGGAGCAAACACTGAACATTCAGACTGTACTAATAGGCCATTTGTGTTCCGATGTGTGTTAGGTCACTAATAGAGGAGAGAAGAACAGAGAGGAGGCGTGTTTGAATCGAAACACGGGGGTAATGGGAGACAAAAGGGCCAAGGTTTTAGCGCTGAAATAACTCAGGGTGGCAGACAAAAAAAAAATAAAAAAAATATGATCAGAGGATAAGATCAAGGCCAGAAGGCTGCCTGTGAGTTTAACATTCATTTAACATAAAGGATTAGCTGGTGACAAACTGGCTCCTTCAAGGCTGCTGCTCTGATTCACACGAGAACGTGAGAATCCATCTGGTGGTGGGCGGTATCTCGTAGAGGAAATGATGCCCCAGAGTGTCTCATTCATGCATCCTCTCCCGTGCGATCAGTCGACCGAGATTCGGTTGGGTTTATCACCTCATCACCGGCTTTTCACACTTTAATGGTTCTCTTTCAGTGGATGTTTGGACCATGTTAAGGACAGGGTCTTGATGTTTGCTCAGTAAGTGATTACAAACAGAAACGCTGCGCCTTGGTTCATATGCCACGTCACCAATATTGCGATATTTGCTCTTGACTTTCCTACAGTGCGGCAGTGCGGCAGCTTTTCCGTGTGCTGCTGTTTCCGGCGTCGTGACCTCTCGTCTTCCCCGACTGTCTCACGTCCTGTGATTAATGCGCTGGGTTTCCACGGCCGATGTCTGTTTTGTGTTTAGCTCATTTGCACAACATTTTCGATTGATACTAAAACCCCATAAGCAGCTTTGCTCCAGGCACATCATACGTTTGCATGCCAACTTTGTAATTTAAGTTCAAATGTATCTGTTTTGCCCGTTTTCTCCGAGCTCCGTGGACGGAGGAAGCTACGCTAATGTTTTCGCAGTGCGATGCAAGCATGGACGCCCACTCCCTCAGCCCGAGGACTCCGTGGCTCCAGGGGCCCCAGATTGAATGGGTTAGTTTTGTTTTGTAGTCAGAGAAAGATGCTTGTGAGACGTGGTAGAAGAGTGAGAGACAGAGAGAACTGGTAGAACGCTCCTCCAACTTTATTTCTCCCTCAGCATTTTTGCTGTGTCAGCTAATGGTAAATCTGTTTACAACCTCATAAAAGTTTTCTTAGGGGCAAATATTCAAAAGAGTAACTCCAAATTAGCTGGCAAGGGCCCATTTATAAGGGCCTGCCACTGGTTTTATTGGATTTATTTTGCCCATTTTCGGACCATATTAAGAGAATCATTAACTCGGAGTATGAAGTAATAGCTGTACAGCTGCAGATCGTTGTCCTTACCTTCCTCATAGTGTGCATCTGCTCACCTGGTTTATGTTGGGGTTTGTTTTTTTGTTTTTTTTACGATCAATGTCTAGATATGTACTTTGACCTACGTTTGTCTCTGAAAACAACTATATCCAGAAACAGATGGGCATAGAACAATACAAGGCCCTTAACCCTCAATTGCTCACGATGTATCCAGTTACAATTTGTAAGTTGCTTTGGATAAAAGCATCGGCCAAGTGTAAATGTAAACGTACAACAAACATTATTGTCTCCTGTGTTTATTCTGAACCTTAAATCATCATAGTACATTTTAAAACTCGGATGTCAGCCTGACTGGACAGTTATAAGTCACTCCCCCCCAGAACAACCATTTGACCCAGTCTTCCAAACTACGGCCATCCGAACAGCACTTTTCACCGAGCACTGCCTTCTGGAAAGATTTTGTTAATGAATTCGGAATCTTCTTCATCATCGAGCATTTAATTGTTCTCTGCAGTGTTCAGCGCTGTTGTCTTTTCTGTGCGTTTCCTGAATGAAAGTTTAATTGAAGTGCTGGCATGTTTGTGGAGCTGTGCAGCGACGACTGAGGAATAAGTTCTTCATGTTTTATGGATCAAAGATACAATGAGGCCTTTCTCTTCTGCGAGCGCGCGAGCGTGCGCGAGCGCGCGCAGAGGGCTGTGTGCGTGTTTGTATGTTTGCCCAATTGAAGCGTAACTCTGACAGGCCCGTTTCAGCCCACTCTGAACACACACTCGCGCACACACTCCAGATTCTCACAGCTGCCAGAACTGCATGAGGGTGCAGCTAATCTCAGATACATGTAACCCTTCATGGTGTTTCTATAATAAGAAACATTATTTATTTCTGGGAGTGTGGTGCCTGCCAAACCAAAACACTTCATCATGCAGTTACAGTGGGACATACAAAATAGCACTGCTTCACTGTGTGAATTATTATTATTATTATTATTATTATTATTATTATTATTATTATTATCTACATGGAATGCAGAATAATTAAAAGCCTTAATTAAGCCAAATATTGTGGAACTGAACGACTGTACATAACTGTTATTTTCCATGTTTTTCTTCAAATAAGCATTATCTTATGATCTGAGTAAAGCTCCTCCAAAGAATCTTGGAAATTCCGACGACAGTCATCAGGGGTGTTATTATTCACACCTCTTTTTCCTAGTTATTCCATATAAACCTGTGTATTGTTTGGAGTTCTGGTGCATGTCTGTGCTGTCAGAGATGACAGGTTTGTCATTACACTGGAACTGTTGACAGAAGAGCAGTGACAGAAGGTGACAGGCCTGTAAATGATGCACATGTGCAGATCCAGAGAGAAGGTCCTCACCTCTGTTTGGCAGGCCAGACCATTAACTCTGCTTCTCCTGTTATCCTCTCAACTCTTCCCGTCCACATATTAAAACAAGGTAATAATAATAATAAAAAAAACCTCCTGATTGCTAAATTATTACGGTCGATTATGGTGCAGTGGAGAACAGGAGATCCATGCACTTTTAAAACTTGTTTTGGTAGACATAGACCACAGCAAGAACCCTATTGTCCTACAGAAGTAATTCAGTACAAAAGCCCCAACAAACTAAACAGAATGGGTTTTACAAATGCTTCCAAACAGTACAGAGCACTTTTCTAATACATCACACCTCAGAAGTACATTTTACAACTGCAAAAAACATGTTGCTAAACAGACAAGGAATGTTTATAAAACAGATTTTACTCTGTTTTCACAATTTAACACCGTTCCTTACGCTCTTTGAAATACATCTGTGAACCCCCCCCCCCACCTTAATTCAGCTTTTGTATGGGGTGTTTTACTGTCATTTTCTCCACTATGAAGAAAGGGTAATTTTGTGTCAGGGTGATTTTTTTTGTGTGTAATGACTACTGCTCTTGTCGCATTAAATGTGGTGGGAGGGTGGACAACTGTGCAGAGGTGGAAAGCTTTGCCGTATTTACAGAAGCAACATGAAGAGATGCTCGCGTTTATGTAAATGGTGGGGCACACTGGCTCATTGTGACATCACAATAAATCCAAATGGCTCCTGGAATTGCATGTTCTCTGTTAAAAGGGGATTACAGCACAACATCATGTTTCGCGATTTATCGCCTGTTGCATACAATGACAAATCAGGTTCTTGAGACCTTGTAAAAAAAATAAATAAATAAATAAACTCCATCATGCTAAAATCCATCACACTTGCAAACAAATACTACAGGGTCTTTAGATACGAATGAAAATATGAAGTTGGAAGCAGAAACATTCCATTTATGACTTTTGTTTTGAATTTTCGAAATGGACTTTTGCGCATGGTGGGGCATTTATGAAATGAATTGTGTTTGTTAGACTATGGACAGTGGTTAATCTTTGATTATTTGCATTTCACTCACAAGTTAACACTAAGTAAAAGGGATTCAGCAAACACTCTGTATCTCCTCTGCTCCATTATGTTCCAGCTGTTGACTTGAGGTCTCATGAGCACCTTAAAATGCCATCATTGTTCATAAAAATGCCATCACACAGTGAAACAAAGACATCTACTAGATGTAGGCATGGATGGATGTCACTTTAGACATACAAACTTTGGGATTCCGTTTCAAAACTTCAGGAATGATTTCTGAGATCCAACACAAAATAGGAAGATTTATAATATTCCATTGCTAGAAATCAAATAAAATAGTACGTACACAGCAGGATTATCCCCTCATCCCCTCTGCATTCCGCACCAGTAGTAATCCTTGTTACATTGTGTGGCCCAGGGTCCCATGGTTTCATCTATATTCAGGCCAAAAATGTATTTTTGAACAGTAGCATCATATTTTCCATATGCTAAATATTTATCAATCGCTTCCTTCTTACGAAACACGGACATACAAAGGGATGGAGGCTCCTCTAAGCCCATGCGTGGTACTTTCTGATCGTTTGATGTATTCATTCAAACACACCCTCCCTCAGCCTGTGGTTGCAGCCCCTGGCCATGCCTGGGGGATCGTGGTGTGTAATTGCAGTGTGTATGTTAAAATGCACCACCAGGTCTCTCCATCAGAAGTGGTCTTGTTATGGACACAAGGATTCCCAGCTGAGCAGTGCCGACAACCCGCTGTGGAGCTCTTCTGTCAGCATCTCACCCCCACCAAGTGATTAAACCTGGGCTTTTTAATGATTTTATACAAACACTGAGCCTGTTTAGTGCGCACAGTAATTAAGAGCTAGAATCACAGGAGGCTTAATAGGGCCCTAGGCCTTGAGGTTTTTCTCCTTTTAACCATGATTCAGTTTCGTGTTCTGCTGTGGGCTGAGGGGGTGGGTGGGGTGGTGGTGGTTCGTTTAGATGAAGGTGCTGCGGTCAGTGAAAAGCACCTGCTGACTGTGGTGTTCTCCAGCATGGTGTGATTAACCCGGTTATGTTAAAGCCAGGATGGAAACGTGACCTCCCAGGGTGCCTAGTGTGAGGTGGACGAGTGGGAACGCAAGTGGCACTGCTAACTGCAACAGTACCACTGGCTTTCCGCATCTTGTTTGGACTCTTATAGACTGTGAGCTCTGCTTCTTGAACAGTGAAATGCAGAGATGTACTGGAGCAGAGATTTTCTAGAGCGTAGATGTACTAGTTCGGAGATTATTCTAGAACATAGATGCACTAGAGCAAAGGTGTTCTAGAGCGGAAATGTTCTAGGGCATAGATGTTCAACCCTTCAGTCCAAATCCTCTGCTGATCACTGGTCATTTAACTGATTAGCCGCTTTGTGGACACCTAACTTCAGGGTCAAGGGAGAGTGGAAAATAGTTATTCAGAGCTCAAGGACTGTGATTTGTATACAAAAGCAGTGATTACAAAATCCAGGACTGGTTTGAGAATCCATGGCATTTTTAGCATGTACAGGTGCTGGTCATAAAATTAGAATAGCATGAACAACTAGTTTTATTTCAGTAATTCCATTCAAAAAGTCAAACTTGTATATTATATTCATTCATTACACACAGACTGATGTAGTTAAGATGTTTATTTCTTTTAATTTTGATGATTATAACTGACAACTAATGAAAATCCCAAATTCAGTATCTCAGAAGAATATTACTTAAGACCAATACAAAAAAAAAGGATTTTTAGGTCATGTTTCCATCTTGGCTTTAACATAACCAGGTTTATCACACCATGCTGGAGAACACCACAGTCAGCATATGCTTTTCACTGACCGCAGCACCTTCATCTAATTTTATGACCAGCACCTGTACACATGTGAGGAGTAGCACGGATCATAAGAAAAGACGTAATATGGTTGAGAGCAATATATGGTAAAAATGTGGGGGAATATGTATTTTTTTATTACTGACATTTCCCCACTCTCTGCTTTAAAACAACGCCCTGTATTTTTTGCTGGGTGGTTCATCTTTTGAGCAGCACGTTCTATGTTTAGCCTGTGAGGGCCACTCTATGTTTAGCCTGTGAGGGCCACTCTATGTTTAGCCTGTGAGGGGCCACTCTATGTTTAGTCTGTGAGGGGCCACTCTATGTTTAGTCTGTGAGGGCCACTCTATGTTTAGCCTGTGAGGGGCCACTCTATGTTTAGCCTGTGAGGGGCCACTCTATGTTTAGCCTTTGAGGGGCCACTCTATGCTTTGCTTCTTGGTTCAGGTGGTTAAGGCAAATGATGCATGATTCCTGGTCGGCTACACCCCTCATTCTGTCTTTTAGTGGGATGTTCCACTGTATTGCAGTGTCACTTTGATTAGCAGCACAGACGCTCATCATTCCCAGATAACCTGAGCTCTTCAGTCACTGTAATGGTGCTCATTTACGGGGGGGGTTGGCGATTGATGGAAGCAGAGGTAGGACAAGCGTATGGGTAAGTTGAGAGGGGGAGACCTTGGAAACAAGGCAGTGAGACAGGATAAGTGAAGTGTCATTCTCTCTTTCTTTTATACACACACACACACACACACAAACATGTTCTCCCTCTCACACACATGCACATGCTCTCCCCCTCTCTCACACACATCCACACATACATGCACACACACGTCGTGTTTCTGCCTGTTTTACGTAAGGGCTGTACAATTGCTATCATATCACACGATTAAGTCCTAACTGCCATTTTTGGTTTATTGGATCACAGAAATGCTTTGATTGAACACCCCACACCAACAGTGTCACGATGCACAAAGCATCCAGCTTGAGGTGTCCCCGCCCACTCACACACACACACACACACACACACACACCTGCCTTCGCTCCCAGTCACCAGTTTATCGATCGTTACTCATCATCACGAGTACTTGTTTGTTTCCTCCCTTTATAAAGCACACAGGTGCTCCCCGCAGTGTCGTGCATTGCTTGCAGACAGCATCTGAATACACGCCTTCGGACCAGCCTGGACTCGGCCGCCGCCACCGCCGCCGCCGCGCGTCTGTTTGCTGCCAGCGCAACTGATCTTTTGCTTTTTGGCTTTGATACTGCGCCTTTTCTTTGTTTTCTCGAGCCGTGCGTCGTGGATAACGAAGACGCTGCTCGTTTGCACGTTTCGTCTCGCTCCTTCCCTGCTGTCTTCACCATGAGGAAGAAGCTTCACTGCATGTACCGCTAGTGAACCAACTCTTAAATTGTGGCCCTCTGACCCCCATTCCCTTGTCTGAAAAAAAGAACACCCTAACATACTGTGTCCTTTCCTAAAGTACCGCAAAGGTTGCCTATGACGATTCCAGCTCTGAAACAAAAATTAACACGCTAGTCCAGGCTTAGCAATGCAGGACATCAAATTATCATCAAAACAGCAACAAAAAAACTTTAAACAAAATGCAAATCCTCCTTATAAATAATCGTATCTTCACACAAGCTGTGTGTGCACTGTAGTGGAATATGGAGACAAAACTCATGACAACCACCTCCTCCTACTACACAAAACCAACAAAATTTTATAAAAACATTCACATTAAGACAAGGCTCTCACAGCCCAGAAGCTGTTAACGACGCATTAGCGACAGAATCATGGACAGTGAATAGAACCTACCACCACAAACAAGTGATATTTTTAATAAATAAGTGGTTATTACATACATATTAAATATGTATGTTATGGTTTATTTGGAAAAACAGTCATTATGCATGATTACCAACTTTTAAAAGGTCTTTAAAAGGTAGACTAGAAAACGGCGTGGATAATACATCCGCAACGATGTCCCCCTCACTTGAGGTATCGTTTCTTACTTTCATCATGAAACAAGAAACTAACTAAAACACTCACTCAATTCTCGGCTCTTTGAAAAGCACTTAAATTTAACCTAATCAGGCACTTGTCAGACAGTGGCACATTTCCACTTGACCTGTCTTGTTCAGTAAAAGCACTCAAATTGTCTTGTATTCTATAGCATTGTATTTTCCCTCTCAATCTAGGTTTCAGCGCTGACACTTGATCCCGGCAGTATATCGGTTATGGGTATTCTGGATTGTAACCTGCAGTATTTGTTGTAGCTAGAGGTGCTTTTCTGAGTAGACAACTGAAGCAATTTTGTAAGTGACTCTCAATAAAAGCATCTGCTAAATGCCATAAATGTAAATGAAATTCCCTGAACAATGGAACACCAAAGCTGCGATTCTAGCCATAAACCACTAACAGAGGGGGCAGTGTAAAAACAGTCTTACCAGCTGTTGTTACAAGCTGTTTATTTTTCACCACATATGCACATACACTTCTAAGAAGGAAAAAGAGGGAAGCATTACGTGTAAAATGTGAAAACAGTGGTTGTGTACACAGGTAAAGGAGAGATAACTGGTTCAGGAAGTTGGGGAGTACAGCTGTTAATTACAATAGGCTAATTGATGGTTAGAGAACACGCCCAGTGAAGCTCACCACCTTTAATCACTGCTTAGGGCAAAAATAAAACTATATATGCAGTTAATTGGGAGTGTTTATATGGGACATATTTACTAGGTTATAAATCTTAATTCCTGTAAAGATTACAGTATTACAGTGATATGCTGTTCGAGACTTGTTGCTTGTTCTCTCAGGAGCGAGACGAGAGAGAGACATGGGTTCGGTGTTAGCTCACTGTTAGCTCAGTGTGTGCACATAGGTGCATGTTTGTGGTGGTAGAGGTTCCCATTACACCCCTGATGCTCGAAGGCAGGAGGGTAAGGCTTGGCTCGGTCTGCTTGGCTCTCTTCTGTCTGTCCCTAGTAACCATGCGATGGCCACCCTGGTTGCCATGGCGCTGTCAGCCCTGGCCTTTTACACTCCAGCTGAGTGATGGGTACCCCCCCCCCCCTGCACAGAAGTCTGGCTAAGCTAATGCCACCCCAGCCTTGGCCAAGAAAATCAAGCCCCCCCCTAGATCATGCCAGCCACGCTGAACTGCACCCACACCATCACCCTCACCACCCAAGATGCTGGCTTCACATCACCTACACCGCACAGGACAACCTGTCCACATCACATGCACTAATTTAAATAGATAGATCAATCACTATATTGATCCCAGAGCAAAATTCAAGAAGATAATTAATTTCACCCAGATGAAACACTCTTGGATGGCAGAGGGAGGAAGGATGCAGGGCGTCAGGAGTGTACACAACTCCTTCTTTATTGGTCCCTTTATAACAAAGTGCCACTAGAAAACTGTCTCCCTGCGGCTTGAACCGACTCAGTCTCCCTTTCACGTTTCAGCTCCGTCTCTTCCTGATGCAGGGATCTGTGTTCGGCTCTGTCCACCGTCAGCGAGACTCAGCTGCGTCCGATTTAATTGCCCGCAGGGTTCACTCAAGCTGCCTTTCCGCATGGCAGGCGTAGCTCTCTCCACATTGCCCCCCCCCCCTTGACACCACCCACACCACACCGGACACCTCCCTCACACCACCCCCCACTGAAATCGCCCAAACCACCTCGACGTCACACATCCTACACAGGACGTCCTCTCCGCATCACCCACACCGCACAGGACGCCTGCTCCTCGTTAGCCTCACTAAAGCAAGGCTCGCTTTAACATGTTGCTCCCAGGTCTCCATGACTACCGCTGAAATATGGCCAGGCAGAGGGAGCCTGTGCCAGACAAGCCCACACAAAGCCTGAAACAAGCATATAGAAGATGCAGACGTGCCTCAGAGCCCATGTAGGTACCACCGCCGATGTCCAAGAAGAAGAGAACACACATCTTTTTTTTTGGGGGGGGGAGGGGTGGATTATGCACTCAGCGCCGTGTGACGGTGAGACGCTGTCAACAGTTCACCCTGAGCTTCTGGAGAAGCAGCAGTATCTGGGTAAAATGCTAATCTGTGATATGGAGGGAGTTGTGATTGTGCTTTTGTCTGTTTCGCAGGAGGACTGAAGTAGCGGTCAGCATGAATCCAGCGGGACAGCTCCAGAAACACAGGCGCTAAACGAAGGCCCAATTACCACTGTCCATTTCACTGTGAGTGACACACTACCTGTGATTCTCTGCAAGGACATGTTCCTCATCAGTACACACACACACACACACCCACACACACACACACACACACACACACTCTCTCACCTGACTGAGCCTGTTCAGAAGCTAATGAAACACAATCAATAGATTAGATGGAAGTTAAAGAAACTGGGGAAACAGATCTTTGTTTACTTGATTTTGCTATACTGAGGTATACTGTTAACAAACAAAGGAAAGAACACCCCCTCAAGCATGTCTTTGTTATTGTACATTACATGGTAAACACATTGTATTCTATTTTAATCCTGAGAAAACAAATACACACGTACACATGCACACATAAACACATAAACACACTTGAGAAGTGCATTAGGGACTGTGACCCCCGAACTGGGAGAGTGGATCCAGCAGATCCCAAGAACAACATTCAGGAGACCCAAGCCTGAAGCAGTAAGACCACACCCGTGGAGGGCAGAGAGCGAGTGGGGAATTTCTTTCTCTCTTTCACTCTCTCTTTCTCTTTCACTTTTTCTCAGAGAAAATATTATTATGTACATACAATAGCAAAAGATATTGTTTTTTCTATACAGTATGACATTTTTATGACATAATGATGAATTAGGCTGTAAAAAAAGGGAAGAACTCCGTTTTCTCCCAACTTAATGGCACATCATAGACCGAAGGGTCTTTTTTTTTCCCTTTCACTTGGTAGACGCTGTAATAATTCCAAAATATCCAAGACATCATGAACTCTTTGTCGCTTTGAATCAACAACATAATAGATTGTTGAGGGACTGTAAGAGCAGAGCATCAGTGAAACTTGAAACTGTCTGAGAGCTTTAACAAGAGCGTATTTGAGATGGAAAATGATAGGTCATGGTAGGCTGAACAAAGATCATTGGGTATAGTGTATGCAGCCCTTGCCAGCTACATAATAAATCAGATTCTGATTGCCTGCTCTATTCCTTAACGCTGCCTAACATAAATATAATTAAACAATGAAGAACAATGCCTTTCTCGCATGCAACACACTGTCTCTGTCCATGGTGCTGAAGTCTGACACATCCTGCAAGTAGCTTGTTGCTTTTAATTGGTTTTTGTTTGTTTTGTTGTTGTTTGCTTTTACTAAAAACACTATATGTAATTTAATGCATATTTAATACCTTGAATGTCCACGTTTGGTCTGACTACTTGCATTAATGCATGAACACATTGAATGAGGCTCTACAGTTTCTGTTAACATCCAGCTCTCCTTTATAGTAACACTATAATGTGCATCTCAATCAAGTAAGATTTTTTTTTTTTTTGCTCTTTTCATTATTGTAATCACTTATAGTTCCTAAGGACGTTACACAGTGGGAATTTTCAGGTGCGCTACAGTATCACGTAATGACATTTTTCCTAAATGACATTTTGACTTCAAAAGTCCGAATCAGCCCATCTAAAAGTCCATTAGCTCCCAGTATTTTCCACCGTGGTAATGGAATCGAATACTTAATAATGGAATACTTAATATTAATCTATCAGTCTTTTTTGAAGTGAAGCTAATTTGCATATTTTCTGGAAGCTTCAAATCTTATCATATCCCTATTCTTGTAAGCTAGTGTATGTGTACAGCTAGGATATGTCTTTTCCAGGGAACATCCTAGTGGATTAATGTAAAATAAGGATTTTCCTGTCAGTTGGCGTATAAAATGAGGATGAGCTTTGGATTGGCCATATCGGTCTTTATTGCCTGTAAGGTTCTTTGCTGTGTACCAGCCCAAGCCCCGTGTCTTTCTACAAATCCCAAATGCCCAGTAGGGAGTTTGGCCGAGTGCCTCAGAAAGCCTGGTCAGAGCTGCAGGAAGTCTTCTTGCTGAGAAAGACTGGCCCTCATCGCTGCATAGGCAGCATGGGCCTATAGTACCCCTTGGTCCACTGTCTGACAGCGCTCTTCAGGAAGCCATAAACCATCTGCAGAGAAGCAAATCCCCCAGGATTGCCTGTTATTTAAATATTAATGTAAGGCGTGCTTCAGATTAGCTGCGCGTGTGGGGATTCTTTGGACAAAAGCCTGACAAACTAACCTCAAAATGTCACTGAGGGTAGCAAGCTGACGAATATCCTATCTCATAGCTTTTCGCCCTATCTGATAGAGTGTGAGAGCCAGCAGAGCTCCGTGGTATCACGGAGTGAAGGTGCTGTTTTTACAAATGCTGAGTTAGGCTCTATCTCTGTTACTTGAACTCAATTTTCCAACCACGGCAGCGCTATCCTTGGGCACAGGTGTGCAGACTGCCATGTTCTCACTGGGTGAGAAGGATGACTCTCTGTCCATGTATTCTTGCAGAGTTTGCCATTTGAGAGTATCTTCGATGTAACACAGACAAACCTGAGCAGGTAGCAGTCTCCCCCAAACATCTGAGCTCAACTGTAGCAGTGTGAGGACAGCCGTTGGTATGAGGTGAGCTGGAGGACAGTTGATCCATGCCATTTTAGGCAGGTAGCTTTATTCAGTCTCATTGTGATCCTACCTCTTTATGAGTTTCAGTGGGACAGTTGTTTATAGTTTGTTTATATGTTTACGGTCCAACAATAAGGGCCATGCAGCAATAGCAATAGTGGGTGAAGTCTGATGTCTTGGTAAAAAGTTCAGGATTAAAAATAAAATTCTGAGTGTGATGGATACCCATGAAGACAAGTCTGAACTCTGTAGCAAAATAAATTAGCCAGAAAAACAGCTGTGGAGATGTTTTTGCAGCAGGTTGACAGCTGTCATTCAGCCCTCACAGTAATTAACTTTCCAGGTGCTTCAAACAGAACTGTAAATCTCCCTTTACCCCTCTCCCCTTTCATTTCTCTCTCCCCCGTCCCCTGTCGAAAACAATCAGTCAGATCTCAAAGTGTGAAAGCAGAATGGTGCCACACCAGATAAAGTGAGAAATGTGAAGCAGACGAGACCGCACTGTGCCAGGAGATGAATTTCTCGTCGGTGCTCAGAGTTGAGCTTTGTGCTTTTGTTTATCCACAGCCGCAGAGTTGATGCTGCTGCCTGGACTGATGATCCGTCAGGCTGCGGAACATTACAGAGTTAATGGCAGGAAGACGTCCCCTCGGAACATTCTTCATAAAGGATGGCTGTCATTAGCCACTGTCGTTAGTCTCAAACCAACTGAGGATAATCTACTTTGTCCTTAACCAAATACAAATGGTTGTGTCAACTTCAACCGAAAAAGCTGACCAGAGCCTCAGTATAAGGGCTGAATTAGTCTGCGTCATGAAGAAATGAATTATGCATTATACTATATTTGATCTTTAGGCCCTCAAATTTGTTTATGTGCAAAGGATTATTTTTGGCGGGGCGGGGGGTGGGTTTTGGGGGTTGTAAAAACCCTCCTATCATGCAATTACTCAAAAATGCAAATCAGCGTTTCTCACTGTGATCTTGTGATCTGGTAAATAACACATGCTATTGGTTTGTATAATCTGCCTCTTAACAACACCCCTATTATTAGTAAAGACTCTCAAGAAGGAACAGCAATTCAGGTTTTGACTCACATTTTGTCACCTGAATGCACCTAGTTGGTCTAAATCTCATTTAAGCCTCATAATCCCTGTAATTAAATTTATTATAAAACGATAAACCCCTTGTGATAAGCGTTAATCACACCAAATCCTCTCTTTTTACTGTGCAGCATGCAGTGGAATTTACAAAGGTCTTTAATGTCATGCTGTAATTTCATTGGTTCAAATCCAGTGTATCCAGTCTTGGTCTGGCGGCAATTACAGGCTTCTGATCAGTAGAGTTAATGCGAGGTTTCGAGATGACGTTTCAAAATCAGGCAGTTTTCAGAGGGAGTTTTCTTTTCACTCAGTCACAGAAGGGCTGGCATTGGGGTTTGCTTAAAGCTGACTCTGGATCCTGTGGAGTGAATCTAGTGAGGCTAGAGGCTTGAGCTAAACACAAAAAATATCCAACTGTGAATTTTCTGACAACTGTGGCTGCAGTTTAAGTTGCAGTTGTGTTGGAGATGTTAAGCCCCCGGGACGTGTTCAAAACATGTATAGAAAATCCTAACGTTATTATATATGATGCAAAAAGAGATTATGGAGTTGCTACTACTTATTTAAACTGCATTATTAAAAAAAAAATGTTATTGCTATCATCATGATGGAGGAATAAAAACCTAGAAATCAATTGAAATAATTGAGTTTTTTATGAATCTTGACCACAGTGTTTTGTTTTTTGTATATCTTGTTATTCTTTTGTTTGTTTGTTTTTATTTTCCTCCAGTTTGCTCCCTAATTTAGACATATCATATTCGCATCCATCAACTAATTCTCCCTTGTCACCGGGTAGCTGCCAACCAGGGAGGCTGAGGGCTGTCACATGTTTCTTCCAAGGCCCCCACAGCCAATCACTGCATGTTTTTGAAGCTGCAGTCATCAGAGGATCACACTATCCACCCCTTCCTGATGCATGAGCTTACAGCCACACATGATTGGCCAGTATCGCGTGACTGACAGTGGAAAGCATATATGACTGCCCAGCCTCCATGCCTCACCGAGAGCATAGCCAGTTTTCTCTCGTAGGACTTTTTTTGTTGAATCACCCAGAAGCACGCCCAAAAGAGCTTGAGTAGCTCGGGGATAAAATGTCAGTCTTATAAACTTTATTCGCAGCATTTTGTTGAAGACGTGATCGTCACAGAAGAGTGATGAGGAAACATCAAAGATGAAAGTGATGTGTTTTTTTTGTCAGTGTGTCATTTATTTGTTGCTCAGGTTACCAACATTGTGACACATTATTGCCATCATGATACATAAATTTGTTCTGATAACACCTCTGCCACCTCTATTTTGATGGCTAAGGCAAAATTGCTCTCGTCAGCGCCTAAATCTCTGACTGCAGTATAATAAATCAGTACATCCTTACCTGGACATATTGGTAGCTTATGTATAGACTTTTTGTAGCTAGTTTGTCTAGGTTAACGATCAACCCTGCATCGCTGGAGGGAGGTCCATGAGGTTTGATTGACAGGCCTCAAATGCATAGGGGTCCTATGGAGTAAGAGCAGGACAATACAGGTCAACGAAGTAAATAAAACATGCTTTTTCTGGAAGATTAATATGCTGCAAAGTCCATCTAACCAAAGATCTGAAGGCGGCTTGTAATTTTATTTCCAATTTATTTCTCCTTGACCACTCCAAATCACAGGTGTGGCTAAGAGACAGGCTTTTAGAGACAGGAAGCTGCTCCTGCTCACGTGTGCTTTAGAGGTCAGAACACAGCTGGTCGTTGAACGCAGCTGTCCACGGCTTCGCTGGAGGTCTGTAATAACGGCTTCAAATAATGATACCCTTCTGTAGGCAGTGGAATTTTATTGGAAGCAGCCTTGCCATTTGAAATCTTCCAGGAAGGCAGTGCTGCGTTCATTTATTGCTTATTTATTAAGTGTTACAGTTTAGAAGCTTTACAGGTAACGACAGGTAAAGCCATTTATTTTACAGAGTTTGAATTCAGGAATGCTTTGAGATTTAGCCACTTTCACTAGTGGCAAAAGAATCAGAGAACACTCTCGTTAGTCTGAATTTTACTTGAATTTGATTTGTCTTCTAGTATAGCTGAAATTAATTCGTACGGTAGAGTTTCTCGCACTGAACATGTCTCCACTTGGTTAAAACACTCAGAGCAGCTTATATTAGGAGCACACAGCAACCTCCTACGGTGTGACCAGAGCAAGAAGAATTCTCTGACAAGGGAAACACTTCCTACATAAGTGTGCTGGCAGGGCAAACAGGAGCCCAGTGAAATCTGTGGAAGCATGTTTCAGAGATAAGTCACTTTCTTCAAGTTTATGAAATATTTACAGGATTTCCAGCATCTGCCTCTGTGTGTGGTGCATGGAGCCAGTCAGAGTGCCTCAAGTTCCAATACACTGGGACATTAATGCCAGTTCCATTGCGGAACTTGTGAAAACTGGATTTTCCTACAGCAGTCTGAATTTCTGAATGACGAATATCAGATGTTTTTGATGATGAATAAAAACAACTGTTTGAATTATTGTTCTGTTCACTGCACATGCTTGTAGCTGCTAGATGTCAACTATCTAGTAGTCAAATAGCTAATGACCAAGTAGACCTGAGTCTGAGAAAGGCATCAGCGGACCTGCCAGCCAGCCAGAGGCACATAGGATGGCATCAGCGGACCTGCCTGTCAGCCAGAGGCATGTAGAGTTGGCATCCAGCAGAGCCTCAGCACGACCTTTCGGGCTCTCCGTTAAACCTGGTAGCGCAGAGCAATGAGAAGATGATAAAGCTGTGTGGTTGGTGAAGCGGGAACGCCGGACAGACTTGTGTTTGCGGAGCGTTGAAGAAGCCGCGGCTCTGACGTGGCGCTCAGGTGCTCAGGCGAGCCCCATCCCCGGCCTTTATCAGCGATGCCTCAGCCTCGCAGGGCCCTGCAGATCGGTTCACACTCGGGTCACAGATAAACACGCGGCGCCTGAGAAGCGTTTCCTGCTCTTTCAGGAGAAGGGGCTCAGGAGGAAGAAAGGAAAAGAGAGGAGGTGAGGGAGAGAGAGAGAAGGAGAGAGGGAGGGCAAGAGGAAACAGATGAGTCCGACGTGAAAAACATCATCACTGGAAAAGCCGAACTCATCCACAACTCATTTCCATTAACCCCCAGTTTGCCGACAGTTTTCCATGCAGCCCACATTGCACCATAGAAGAGCTCCTGTAGTAACAGAAAGGAGTTCTTTCACAAACGTCTTCTTTTGGTAGCTTGGGGTTTTTATTCTTCCCTGGTGGTGACACTCCTCTAATTTCCTTGGGGTAAAGCCACTTTCTAAATGGATTTTTCCATCCTGTGACTCACAGGGGTTCCCTATTCATTAACTTATGTAATACTTTCAAACTTAGATAAACTAAAAGTTTCTGTTTGCTGAAGAAGAGAGCAAAGTGCGTGATGTAGTTACAGAAAGGAATGCTGAGTTAACTGTTTTGGCAGGGTTAATTGGTGAGACTTCAGGACAGAAGAGTAGAGAAAACTGTACTCCCTCCTGACAAATTATTTATTACAGTAGTGTAAGCGATCTGGGTAATTTGAGTCACATGGGTGAGATTATTCTCGCCCCTTGTGCCAGTCTCACTCTTCTCGCCACCATCCAGAAGATAATAGAAAACCTATTCGGCAAGTCTATTCATGAGGCCGTTTTTCATTAAATCCCTTTTCAGTATGCATCAAGGTGTCCGCCTCTGATCGGCCTGCTCTGTGTTCACCCAGATCTCTGCTCACCCGCTGGTGGGTTTTGTGGACGTCTCTCCCTGCGCGTTTGCCGCAGCGGGTGGTGGTGGGGGGGTGTTAGGAAAAACTGCAGGTCTGAGCTGGAAGAGGAACAGCCATGACTGAGCATCCCTGCCACCCCCCCACCCTTCCACCCCCCCAAAGCACCGCAACTACACACACACATAACCGGCATCAGCGTCGAGACCACAGGGATGTGTGATGTCAGAAAGCTGAGCAGACTGGTTAAGTGCCTTCCACAGCTTCATCTGTTTTACTTTCGTGTCTCTGTCTTCCTTATCGAAATGTGAAAAAACATGGTGCTGATTCTTCACTGCTATTCTTGAGGTGTCTGCGCGTCGTGTCTTGGGTAGAAATGCGGCAGCATGTTCTCGAGCCTTTTGGTTTGCACCCCAGCTATATAAAGCAGCGGTGAGGTGTTTTCTAGACCAGTGTCCTCCAGTTCAGTGCAGGCTTCCACTCGGAGAGCAGGGAAGCAGACTTGTGCAGAGACGCTAGCAGAACCCTCACCGTCTCCGAGGTGTTCCTGGTGTTCCTCGCGGGGGTTGGGCCTCCGGGCTCAACTTGAAAAGCATTAATTTCACTGTTCCTCTTCTCCTGCTGGACCACCTGGTCTTCATCCAGAAAGGATTAGTGCTTTGATGCCGTGAGCAGAGTGAGGTGTTTTGTTGTTGTTGTTGTTCTAGACTCTTCTGTTCACTCCAGCTAAACCGCACTGTGTGCTGGGCTGTGGGGCGGGAGTGTCTAATCCCTGCACCAGTTGTTGCCAAGTAGTAACAGAGAGGAGTGGGAGGCAGCGCAGGTCTGGAGAGCCTGTCTTCAACACACCATTCCAATGGGAATGAGCGGCCATGACTTATTGCTGCCTTTTATACACACACACACATACAGCGCATTCGCCAGCTTGATGCCTTTGTCTCTCCCTTAGCCGTCTCTTTTATAATATCTCTGTTTATAATGCCTAACTGCTTCCTGGTGACTGGTGTGGACGTCCTCCCATTGAGAGCTGTCTCTCTCTCTCAGTGGCACTGCAGTGGCCGGGCTGGGGAAGTTACGCCACAGCACATCGACTAGCATATGCATGCAAGCTGAGGATAATTACGGATAATTGCTGTGGGAGACGCGTCTCCTGCAAATTATACCGGACACTGAGGGAGGGAACAGAAACAGAGAGTAAGGTGAGGAGAGGAAGGAGAGAGATGAGAGGGAGCTGGGAGAGACTGTGCTCACTGTTCCGAGGACACCGGCGAGGACAACAGCGCACCGGGATTTGAAGTTGCCTGCGAGCTTCCATCATACAGAATGTGCGCTCCATTGCTATTGGCTGCCTCAAGCTAAGCAAAGTTACCTCCCATTGGTGGGCTGTGAGCATATAGGGCTGCTCAGAGAACTTGCATAATAGGAATCCTGTTGGGTGGAGTAGTAGTTAGGTTTGTGACTTTCCCATAAGTGCTGAATGGGCATTTAGTCCCCTTGTCTTCCTCACAAGGATAAATGAGAACAGGTATTGAGCCTTGATGTTTATATTTGTTCACTTGGCAAATATTTGCAGCATGGAGACAACAATAAAACCATCAGATGAGAATAAAAGAATATTCTGAGAAAACTGAAGACGAGTTTGTTTATGCTCTGTCATTCCGTACAGAGATAAACATCTGCGGTATTTGTTTCTGGTACAGGAGGCATTTTGAACACATTTTGAGCTTATTTTTGAGCTTCTGAAACAATATGCCATAACTACTTTTAAAAATGTCAAATAATCTGGTGTCCACAGTATTGGTCTCATTACTGAAATGAAAAAATGAAATATGTCTGACAGTAGAGAATCCAAACAAAGAAATCCTCAGGTAGGAGAAACCGGGACTGCAGCGGCCCTCACTACTGAGTTCCTCTTCCTCAGGCTTAACAAAACTTCCCTACCCTTATGGAGCTGTTTTTCTTTTCCTCAGAAAACCTTTATACCACCAAAACATCATGTAAATGAGGCCATTGTGAAAAGAAGAAGGAAAGTATTATGTGCCTTTGAGTTGCCTCTAAGTTTTGTGATCTGGATGAGTGCCCCTGTTTGTGGTAGTCTAAGAGTCAAAGATTCAAAACATTACAAAGTATAAAGAAGGTAGGATGCTTGCAAATTGAGTTATTATTTATTTATTCATAGTTTTTGTTTTTTGGTTTAGTGTTGAATGCTAGGCATATAAAGTCATATGTGTAAATGGTTTGTTTTTATTTAGTTTCAGATTATGTATTTAGCAAAAACGATAAACCTGATTTTTTTATGAAGGACATATCGAAACTGCCACATTAGCGATTAGCACTAGCAAAGTTATTTGCCAAATCAAATGTCCTCAGGTCTAACAGCCACACCCATGATCCCGTGGGCCAGAGAAACCGTTGTTCTTGGGGCGCTGGATGGTAAATGCTAAAAAGGAAGGGACATCACCTAAACCCTCTCTACATCTCCTTCACCACGGTGCACTGATAAAAGCATCTTGAGTGAATCAGTCCCTTTAGTTTTTGTACCCAAAAACAGGTGGCTGGTGATCGCAGACACTCAGATCAATTCTGCCCAAGCATCAGTATATTCATTATTGATGCAAAGAATGTAACTTCAAGAAAATAAGTTATATCAGAGGTACATGCTTTTCATTACAGGGATTTGAATATGTGAATATGCCAGAAATCCTGTACATTCATGCTGTGATGCAGAAAAGTGACAAATCACTGGGTAATACAGGTGACTCTTGGCTGGATCCGCTACGATTATTGTCACAAGCATCCTTTCAATTACCATCTGTTATGAGTATGATTGTGAAATTCCACTGATTTGGGTCAAACAGCACTTGAAGGGACCTCCCAATGATCTGTTGCCTGAATGACAGGTTCTAATTCACTCCTGGCCAGAACCCATCACTCTTGTCAGGATTCTGCTTACAGTGGAGTGCTCTTCATGCGTTCTGCAGCGAGGCACCTCCGCTGTGGACGGCATCGATCCCTTTGAAGCTGCCAAGAACCGCAGGCTCTGGCTGATCTTGGGGCCTTGTTGGCTAGCTGAGCAGGGATGTTGGGCATGTCTCGCTAAGCCTCGCCTGCGGTTCCTGTTGCCGGTGCTGGTTACGCTGAGGTTAACAGAACACCATGCCGCAGCGCAAAGTGCTCTTCAAGTATGGAAACCTGAGCCTTGTGGTGACAACACGCTTTTGTTCATTGTGTACGTGTCACGGAAAAGCTTAAACCTGTTCCTTGCCAAGACGATCCAGTACGTAGCCAACAGCTTACAGAACTACCCTTTTTTATCTGCGTCTCCATGACAGTGGGGGTCCTGTCCACATCTCCGACTCTCGCTGTATTATTGACCCATCCAGTGTGGTAGTTGATGATATAAAAGTTTTTGTTGGTGAAGTCCAGGAGTAAGTAGTCTTGCTAATTTTGTGTGCGTATATCAGACTGCCTGCATTTTTCAGCAATATATATATAAAATTCTATGTGGATTGTATTAATGACCATCTGATGAGCAACATGGTCCAGCAGTTGTGGTGGTGACACAGAGGGCTTCTCCTCTGGCTTCCGTACAGGAGAAATGCTGGTTTTAAGAAACCAGATCTGTTTACTTCACTGTTGATTTATCCTCTGGCTCGCTGCCTCTCTCTCACGTGGCCTCAACTTTTTCAGCTCCCAAGCGGTATGATATGACGCTCTTCCATGTAGAAATCAGGCTTTTGATTGGACTTTGGTTGCTTTACTATACTAAAGTAGAGTAAGACTCAGACCTTATTAATATTTCAGTAGGATTTAATAGCTCTCATTATAGCAAGATTGTTCTGTGCTCTGGAGATAATTATTTTAGAGGGGTAATGAATCACAATTTAACTGTCTGTTCCTTCCCCTGTGGAATGTCCTGAGACAGTGCTGCACACCAAAACAAGCACAACAAACAGCCAGCTGTCACAAAGTGAGCAACCACTGATACCCAGTTTGTTGTCAACAATGTGAGAGGCTCCCACTGGTGAAATTTATCGATCTTCTCCAGGCAAATAACTTTCTCTCCCAGAGGCACTCACAAAAGTGTTATCTGCAAGTGACCTTGAAGGGGACTTAGTGCTTCCAGGCGTGCTGGGCACTGTGATCTTCCATCACTGCCAAGGCCTGGTTGATGCCAAAACCCTAGTCTTTGCTCTGCCAGATTAAAAGAGGTTATGTCACACTTATCAGATGACTAAAAATAAACACCGCCTCACATCTTGATCATGTTTTCAAATGGCAGAGCTTACTGGATAAGATCAGTGCTTTATCAGGGTTCAGTCAAAAGCTAGACATCGCTGTGTGTCATGGGCACAGTTTAAAACTACTCTTGCACATCCAGTAGACTTCACTCGAAATGCACAGTGCCAACACTTGGAAGCCTTAGTTGGAAACGTGATCATTCCTTATAGGGCAATTATTTTGCACCCAATCTGGTCAGGATAAACAGAGAAATCATATCTCCCTCCTGAAATTCTGTTGACAAATGTCCTGAATCATTTGGACAGACATCAGTTGTTATTCTGAATGTAAGATCTGGACATTCAGTGTTTTTTTCTTGCTCACAGTCAAAATAAACCTTTATACTTGTTTGATCAGGTATCAATCTTGTACATGCAGCTTCTTATGTCTTTGTATGTGGTCTCTTCTTGATGTAATTCAAACAACATCAGAATCATCATATGTTACTTAAAGGCAAAGCATGACGTGAGCTTTATGGTTGGGCCTGGTAATCATTCTCTGAGCATGTGGAGTTTACTTGTGCACGGCCTTATTGACATAGTCACGGGGGTTACTTTCTTACATTAGAAAATGAACCTTGTGGTGTTTCCAATTTAGGTGCGTAATAGCACCATTAGAAATTGTGATTTTGATGAATAGTTTTAGTTATTAAGCTTTGGATAAAGTAATTTTCTGAAACTGATCACTTTCGAGCTCTTTTAGTAAGTTAATATATAGCTTAATGCCAGTGGTATAAGTGGTGCGTACTTATGAGAAAATTGCTTTATTGAACAGAACCTTCGTAAGTGGTGGTGTCTGTTTAAGAGGAAACAGCCTGCCATGTATGACTTACATAACTACTGCCGCAGTGGGAGGAAGTGCAAATCACATCCTTCATCCTGCAGTCTACGGCCAGTTGTGGTTAAGAAGGGGTAAATGAAGTTGAGAAAATGACACGGTTGATTTTTGTAGAGCGTTATTCTTCGATTTGCCCTTGAAGAAGGTGGAACTGAGTCATAAACGGCCCTTGTTCTAGGCTTTTGTGGCTCCCTGGTCTTTGTTAACGTCTCCGCGGAGCTGTGCGGTGGTCACCCACATGGGAGCAAGAGTAAACTGATTGAAGAAAGCAACCATAATGATTTTTAACTTGGGTATCAGTGTTTGAGCTGTGCTGTTGGTGGGTGTGTGTGTGTGTGTGTGTGTGTGTGTGTGTGTGTGTGTACGTGTGTTCTTATCAGGCTCTGTCAGACTACCAGTATTACTCCTCCCATAAAAAAACACACCCACGTTCCCACAGAGTCCTGTATTACTGCCTTTGTGGGAAATTTCCACCTACTTGTGTATTACTGTAGCTAAATAATGCTATATAAATGCAAACGAGTGCCTCATGGGGACAAACCAAACGTGGCCACAAGTCAAAATGTTCATATTTTCCCTATCATCATTAGGATATTTGCTTCTCACAAAGAGCTAAATGCATGCCTCTCCCAACACACACACAAACACACACACACACACACCGATATAACCACGCAAGCACATTGGGTAGCTTTTGCGGGAGATAAGACCGGCGGTAGAGGTACAGCAGGCTAGTTGAATGGCATCTAGCACAGTGCGCCTGAGCGAGTGTGGGCTGTAGAGTAAGAGGCATGCACACATCAGAAGTGTTGAGGGGGAGTGGGACTGGAGGGAGGGAGGGAGGGAGGGAGAGTGAGGGGATGTGGGCGGGGAGCTGGGTCAGGCTTCTTGGAACCACAAAGAGTGCACGAGCACGGGTGTTCACGTGTGCACGTGCACGTGCGCGTGCCTGGTGTCCTCCTGGCCCTGCGTGATGCATACAGTTAGTGTATCAGGAATAATTCTGGAAGGGTGACTCAGTGGTTATCAGAGGCAGGATACTGTCTGCTGCATCTCGCTCACTCATTCACTATCAGTGCAACAGCAGGTGGAACCCTCTTTGCCTCTCTCTCTCTCTCTCTCTCTCTCTCTCTCTCTTCTCTATCTCTCTCTCCCATCCACTCCCATTCTCTCTGTCTCCCTCTCACAGTCGGGGTGGGGGCTGGGGGGGATTGGTGCCAAACTTAAACACCATGTTTCCCATTGTGTGGTCTATGAGCCACCAGAAGCCCCAAGAGTCAACATGGGAGCCTGTGACTGAAATCCATAACATGCGCTAAGGTTACTTAAGTGTTAAATCTGTCGGTGGACCATCTTAAAGGAAATGCAGTGACAAACTGCGAAAAATAAAGCATTTGTAATGTGAAGTAACACGGGTAATGCTGCTGCCTCCTGTCCTAGCTTTCGGTGGAAGCCTGCAGCTTGTGACCTTTGACCTTGTGTTTCTTATGGTGAAATTGTCCCTCTAGCATTTGGTGAGGGACAGTGAAATGCTCTCTTGCTTTCTCCTTTCTTTTTCTAAAGCACACACATCAAAACACACAGCTTGCAACACGAAAAACAGGCAATAACAGCAAAAGAAATAGACATGTGCAAGAACCACATGTGCAAGCAAATTCATTCTTAAATAGGTCGCACAAACAATTTAGAAAATCTTCCTGCAATCACCAATTTACTCAGTTACAGAATTTCCTCGGAGGCATGAATTAAATTTATGACCAGTCTTGACCTTTCGTGAGAATCAGGGACAGACTAATGGATTATATCTTCATGTTGCAGTAGCTTGAACAAATGTTTGTGTGGATATATACATTATACTTAATTGTGATGATCCAGTTTGAAAGGAGTATTTGACTTACTCAGTACTTCTCCCCTGTCAATCAAAAATCCAGACAGTAACTATTAGTCCACTCTGCTCTGATGCTCTGTTTGATATTTCACACAGCCAGACTGCCCACTGACCTTACATAAATAGAGATAAATTAGCCTTCAGTTAAAACGAACTTCATCTGACAGTCTGTGATGAGAATATTGACAACTGGAAGTTCCTAGGGAACATCCGCCACTGCACAGCCTGACAGAACAACATTATCTGTGCTGGCATGTTTTCCCCTTCAGGCTCCTCCCATAATTATAATCTAGTTTTGTATTAAGTCATGTGTACAACATGAGCGGCACTTCACATTAGCAGTTCTTAGTTCCACTGTTGATGTTGTTATAGCGATATAGTTTTTTATTGGTTGATCTCCGAAATCTCTTTCTGCACTTTTCCTAAAAGCATTTCCATAAAAGGCATTTCTGGGGCAACGCATATGACCTTATTGTCATGAGCGAAGAGCATGCAGTCAAAGAAAAAGAAAGGGAAGCTCTACGCAGGTCTCCAACTGAAGTGTTTAAGGAAAGCAATGAAACCGAACTAAAACTATAACAAAAGAGGTCCAATGACGTCAAACACCGACAAGGTCTGAACAAAAACCAGGCCTTTAAATAAGGAACAACATAAAGACATAATGATCCCCAGGTGGTGAGCTAATTAATGAATAATGCCCACCACCAGAGGCAAGCATGGACAACATAAAATGACAAAAGTAAACAATAACAGTTTTTTTGCTGCCACTACCAGAGAACACCAGTAGGGGGAGTCTCCACCTCATGACACACGTAAGACATCCTAGTCAGACAAAGATGCTCATTCACAGTTCTCATGATTGTGCTGTTCAGACTTGGGTCGTTTATAACCATGGTAGTGTTTGAAGAATCTGACGTGAAGTTGTCATGTGAACTAACTTTAAAATAAAAGTACAACAATTTCTTTTTGCCTGAGGCCCTGAAGTATCTTTTTTTTACACATCTATCTTGCTAAAGTTTCCAGAAAGTAACACATGCCAGAAGTTGCCCTAAAGTAGATTGCCTGGCTAAGTAGTTTTTAGATGTCACATAAAAAGGTATTATAATAAATGTCTATGCTTAGGCTACTTCAGAATCTCACATCTCAAGTACTATTCCTGGTCCTGTGGACTTTGGTATTTTTGATGTACTTTGAGTTTTGTGAGGAGGATGAAATTTTTATGTTTTGACAGTAGGAGGGAGCTGGCAAAACTAGTGCATGTGTTCTTTTCCCCCTATACTATCATAAATATGTATTTTTCCTTGAGTGTTGTGTGTGTGTGTGTGTGTGTGTGTGTGTGTGTGTGTGTGTGTGTGTGTGTGTGTGTTACTTGGGTAACTGTTTTCTTGGGTAAAAATTTTCTTTCTATGGTTATCCCTGTGAATGTTATACAACCCATAAATCTGAGTAATGAGTAGCAGGAAACTGATCTAGAATGAAGCACTGGGAAACATGTAAAGCAGAGTCTAGATCACGCGAGGACAAGCACAGGATGCAGAGCACAGCCAGCGCAGTTTCTAGAACACTGTTTTGGATCTTAGTCACGTCCTCGTTCTGTTTGACAATGCACAAAACCAAGCCATGATGAATCTCTCTGCTTGACATTATTCACTATGAAGGTGTCCACATGCCCCAGTCCTTTTGTCTGGGTATGAACTCTTTGCCACAGAGATTCTCTCCTTTTTTTACCTGTACCTTCTCCACAAAGTACCTTTCGGACTTCTTTATTATTAAATCATCATTATTCTATTATTAATAGTTCAGTAAAAATATATTTTATATAGTTTTCCAAGTCTCTCTCTCTCTCTCTCTCTCTCTCTCTCTCTCATTCCTGTCTCTCACTCCTTCTCTCGGTTGTCTCTCAGTGATTCTCCCATGTTCTATCTCTCTCTCTCATAGTGCCCAAGGCAAGTCTCTTCTTTCAGACATGCCATCAAGGTCATGCCAGCAGGAGCTCAGATCCTTCTCCAGCACTCTGTGCTCCGATCAGGCTTGGAGCCAGCCTGTGTACAGAAACGCTGCTGATTCTCGGAGAACAAACATATGGGCGCATAATATGACAGAGTGCCGTGCCACCCGTCTCATCCGTGTGTATCCAAGCGTGTATTGATTAGGGAATGGTTGTGTCCAACACTTGCAGGCTCTTGTAAGGCCCATCACAACACGTAATTGCTGCAGTTGGTCAGAGAGAAGTGATCTTTCTGTGAAGTTCAACAACCTATGGTGAGGTGATGTGTTTTGTTTTAGGGAGACAGCGTTGGCTCCGGTGGTGGAGCTGAAAAGGATCCCGAGGAAAGCCGTTTCCTGGCGGGATGAGCAGGAGTGAGCGGTTGTGTTATTTCCAGTCGAGAACATCTGAGGTCATGTGCAAGGCTTCCTCCACAGGGACAGCAAACTGCAGAGATGCAGCCTATACTTCAGCAAAGATGCGTTGTGTGTGTGTGTGTGTGTGTGTGTGTGTTGTACGTGAGCGTGTGTGCACAAGTGTGTGTGTGTGTGTGCGTGCACATGTATGTGTGTGTGAGCACATATCTAATCCAGTGTGGATAATTGGACATACAATCGCCGGCAAAATTGGTTGTGTCACTTCAGCCCTCGCGCTGATGACTAATCTGTAATTAAAGGTTATTAACACTTAAGGAGAGCGAGAGAGGTGGAGGCTGCGGGTGGCACTGCAGGGCCAGCGAGCAGGCGTGGGTTTTCATTAGCTGAGTAAGCCCATCCTGTGGCTAGCCAATTGAACTCTATCTGTCAGTGCTGATAAATACGCTCATCTCCACCGGTGAACTCCACCCAGTCCTGCTGCAGCAATCCAAACGCCAACGCGTGGAGGCCCGCCGCGCGCGTACGTACGCGCGCCTGCCTCGGAGGGTTGAGCCTAGCGGTTTTAAAGCACGGCTTTCCACGGAGGAAGGGGAAGGAGTCACGGGGAGGCTCCTCGTAAAGCCTGGGCCCCGGCCGTCCCTCCCCCCCGCACGGCTCCATGGGGTCCTTGTCCCACTTCGGTTCGGCTCAGGGTGGCTTTATTGCATCTTAAAAAAAGGCTGATGTGCTGAATGAGCCTTTTTCCTTTTTATTTTTACCAACAAAGCGTTCTCTCCTGAGCCGAGCTCCCAGGGTGCCATAGTAGAGCACCATGGGAGATGTGCAGTTGAGCGCCAGCCCCTGCCGACCGCTGGGCCTCTAACGATGCTGTATGTTGGGGTGTAATCTTCACGTGATAGTAGAGGCATTAGCACGCATGCAAATCTCTCTCTACCTCACCCATCCTCCCTCCGCCTGTTATCTCTGTGAGCACGATTTGCATTGCACTGAGTGCTTCTCATGACTCGCTACTGAGAGTTAAAGTACTAATGATTTATCATTAATGATGATATTTCAGCTCCTAGGTTAAAAAAAAAAACCCCACTTAATTAGGCTTGTTCGCTGTACAGAATTTGATAGACACTCTTATCCAAAATGACTTTTGCATTATTTGTGCATTTCTTGGAAGTCAAAATCCTTGGTGTTATTAACACCTCAAGCTTCTTCCTCTACAAGGTGGAGCTGCAGAGGCACTTTCTCACGCTTTACTCTCATACGTGAACTTGTAAAAAACCTGGAGGTGACGAGACATACAGAGTGAACGTCTCGTATTCAGCTGATTCGTCCTGTCTTGGCAAGTAGCATATAACTTTACAGTTAGCGTCACTCACAGCTCAGCATCACTCTTCTTAGTTACACGTCATTCATTTCTGCAGTTTCTCAAGCCAAACTCTCTCTGTTTTGTTACCTTAGACTGAAAGTTTGCAGGCATGTGTGTATGTGTGTGTGTGTGTGTGTGTGTGTGTGTGTGTGTGCGCGCACATGCACGGGCGTTTGTGTGTGTGTGTGTGTGTGTACGTGTATGACCGTATGTGTGTTTTCACGGGCGTGTACATGCGGCCGTGTGTGTGGTTATCCAGGCCCACGCCTGATTAGGGGTCAACCCACCACAAAGGCAGCTCAGATGAAATACTCCCAGCAGGTGGGTGACCCTTGGCAGAGCCGTCCCACCCCAGGCCTGATTCCCCCAGCCCACATCCTCCAGCCTGAGCACTCAGCCGCCTCTCCTCCGTGAGTTATGATGTGGGGAGTGACGGAGGTTGTCCTGCATTGGGCATTCAGCTCACGGCTGGGCTTAATCAGCTGGAGGTGTGGGGAAGGTGGAGGTGTGTAGGATTTTCTGAAGGATGACACTGCTCAATCCTCTGCGGTCCCGAAACCAGCAATTCCTCAAAGGCCCAATCAGAAATCTGCAAATCAGTTTTTGTTTACATCAAATTTAAGGTTCATTAAAATTCATGAACAGAACACTTGATCAAAGCGCAAGCTGTGCTCTAGGGGGAAAAAATGAAAGGGGTTTTTATGTTACTGAAAAAGCAACGTGAATATAATCATCCCATTACGAGCCTTTAAGTCGGGTACTTTATGTGATTGATTGTTGGTTTCTGCAGTTAGAGCTGTGTCCAGGCTATGCTGGTAGAGTGTGTTGAGCAAGTTGTGTGTGTGTGTGTGTGTGTGTGTGTGTGTGTGTGTGTGTGTGTGTGTGCTACTTCCACTGCTCCTCACTGTTGAGTTTGCAGCTGTCCCAGCACTTTCTCTTACCTCTAGAAGATCTAGGCCAGAAGAAACACTTCTACTTTGTCATTATACGTGTGTATAGTACAAACCATGTGCGTTCGTCACATATATATATCAGATAGGGTCCAAGCACACTGTGAAGCTGAGAGGGTTAAGGGCCTTTATCAAGGGCCCAACAATGGCTACACAGAGTCAAGATTCAGACCCACAACCTTCCAACTAATGACCCATAGTCCTTTTCCACTAGGTTACCACTGGACCTTCGTTATGTCCTCAAAGGTACCTGTTTATTTAATAGGAATGGCAACTTAATGGAAGTGAATAGTGTGTGTGTGTGTGTGTGGTGTGTGTGTGTGTGTGTGTGTTTGTGTGTGTTTGTGCAGCATGAATGACATGGGGTGAAGTGGGATTAATGATGCATCTCTGCAGTGGAAACATGTTGGGAGAGGAAGGCCACTTCCGCGCTCTGCTTCACCACGGCTGGCTGCGTGGAACGATCGGCCGCAGACGACGCCTCCCACTTGGCCTCCCACTTGTCCTCCTGCAGGAGAGTTCCACTTAATTGCGTGTGTTGTTCCTCCTCCGTTCCCAAGCATCGGATCTTAGTGTGGAGTGTGTTCTTACTGCCTGATCTTAATGCCCCAAGCACTCCTGTATGTTCTAGTGCACTGGAACAGTCTGTAGTGGTGCTGGTGGGTTGTTTTTTTTTCCGGTTTGCGTTATGTATGTCTCTCTCTTGATGTTGAGGGTAAAAATGTAGATGAAAACATTAATGGAAATAAATAGCAAAATCCTGAGATGTTTGTATCACATCATACGGCTGCCCTGCAGTGTATTGCCTTAGTCCACATCAAGTTTATGGCATACACACAGACACACACGTACATAAACACGAAAGATCAAGCACACTTGCTGCTGTCCTCATAGGCTTGGCGACAGGATATTGAACAGTGTCAAAGAGGAGTGAGATCACATGCCATTGGGATAAACCAAGGAGCCTGTGAATTTGAATAAGGACTATCACATTACCCTCTGCCAATCCCACTTTCTTGTCTCTCTCTCTCTCTCTCTCTCTCTCTCTCTCTCTCTGTCTCTCTGTGTCTCTCTCTCTCTGTTCCTCTCTTAGGTGCCTTGGTGTGAATCCACCATGGACGGTGTGTTTTGCCGGCTGTTGGTTCTGGGTGTGGCCGTGGTGCTGACCCGCGCGTGTCCCAAGTACTGCGTGTGTCAGAACCTCAGCGAGTCGCTGGGGACGTTGTGTCCCGCAAAAGGCCTGCTCTTCGTGCCGCCTGACATCAACAGACGCACGGTGGAGCTCCGGCTGGGCGGGAACTACATCCTGCGCATCACACAGCAGGACTTCGCTAACATGAGCGACCTGGTGGACCTGACGCTGTCCCGCAACACCATCGGCTACATCCAGCCGTTCTCCTTCGCCGACCTGGAGACCCTGCGCTCGCTCCACATGGACAACAACCGTCTGGCGGAAGTGGGCCCGCACGACCTGCGTGGGCTGGTCAACCTGCAGCATCTGATCCTGAACAACAACCAGCTGAGCCGCATCTCCGACCAGGCTTTCGAGGACCTGGTGATGGTGTTGGAGGACTTAGACCTGTCCTACAACAACCTGCGGAGCTTGCCCTGGGGGTCGATCCGAAGGATGGTCAACCTGCACCAGCTGAGCCTGGACCACAATCTGCTGGACCACATCCCGGAGGGAACGTTTACCGACCTGGAGAGGCTGGCACGTCTGGACCTCACGTCCAACCGGCTTCGAAAGCTCCCTCCGGACCCGATCTTTGCGAGGGCGCAGGACGTAGCCCTGACCGCCACGCCGTTCGGCCCCCAGCTGTCGCTGAGCGTGGGGGGAAACCCGCTGCACTGCAACTGCGAGCTGCTCTGGTTCCGCCGGCTGGAGCGAGATGACGATCTGGAGACCTGTGCTTCCCCTGTCGGCCTGAAGGGGCGCTACTTCTGGTACGTGCGGGAGGAGGAGTTTGTGTGTGAGCCGCCTCTTATCACGCAGCACACCCACAGGATGCTGGTGCTGGAGGGACAGACGGCCAGCCTCAGGTGCGAAGCCATCGGTGACCCCCTTCCCACAATCCACTGGGTCGCACCTGATGACCGGTTGCTTGGAAACTCCTCCCGGACTGTGGTGTATCACAACGGGACTCTGGAGATCACTATCACCGCATCAAAAGACTACGGGACCTTCACCTGCATTGCAGCCAACGTGGCTGGCGAATCGACTGCTTCTGTAGAGCTGTCAATCATCCAGCTGCCCCATATAAGCAACAGTACAGGGCAGACATCTCAGCCCAAGTCCCGCCTCTCCGACATTACAGGTACTTCAAAAACCGGCAAGGCCCCTGCCAAGAACCAACCAGAAAAGGTGGTTTCTGTGTCCGAGGTGACTGCAGTCTCCGCACTCATCAGGTGGACAGTCAACAAAGCAGCCCCCAAAGTGAAGATGTACCAGCTGCAGTACAATTGCTCTGATGACGAGGCCCTGATTTACAGGTACAGATCAGAAAGCTTCTGCATGTGTTTACCTTCTAAGATAAAAGCATTCTTACAGAGCTATGAAAATCCAGAAAGAGTTCGTGAGCAGGGTTGAAATGCAGAGAAACAGTGATGGTATGATAAGCGCTGATGATTTCATGCATTTGCAGGGGGAGTGTTTTTCTTCAGGAAGTGCTGCCAATCATAACAAACCCAGAGTGAAAGGATTTACTCCACCCTGCATCAGTAGCAAATGCAGATGCTGTCAAATTTGTCTTCAGTCTCATAGACTGTTTCCTTTGATAGGGTACACTTGTAGAAGTCTTTTGGGATCCAGACATCGTCCCCCAACTGTGTCCACTGAATGATTAAACAGGCAAATGCAGGCCTCCCTCTCTCTGTTCCCCTTCTTTCCTCTGACATCTCACTCTCTCTTAGGTTCAGAACGGCCTCTCTCTTTCTTTCTCTCTCTCTCTCTCTCGTTCTTTCTCTCATTCTCACATTCTTTTTCTCTTTATCTCTCTCTCTCTCTCTCCCTCTCTCTTTCTACCTCTCTTGTTCTCTCACTCTCTTTGTCTGCTTCCACCAACTTCTGTTTTCACACCTGGCATTAAAACGTGAACTGTACCCTCATGCAGTATTCAGCTAACAAGAAGCACATGTGTGATTACTCCTGGCATTAAAATGCGCTCACATCCGCGGTTTCTTTTCGCATTAGAGAAGCGGCCCGGCCTTTCCTCCGCTGTTAGGCAGGGACGTGTTATCACCGATGTCACGACATTTTTACATGGAGAACTGCCAGCATCGCACATTAATGCACCAAGTCTGGATAGACTGCATTTACACCCACCTGACACCTGAGCATAAAATGAACCTCTCAGTCTCTCCAGTGGTGAGGCTCATATGAACTCACACCACATGCATTTACACCTGAAATTAACATTTTCCTTCATTCACATATTAACAATGGTTAAATAGATTACAAAATGGGTTTCCTTTTTTTAATCTGTATTTCTTTCTTTCTTCTCTCTCTCTCTCTCTCTCTCTCTCTCTCTCTCTCTCTCTCTCTTGTGGGCAGCACTGTCTGTCAGTCCTGTGGCATGTTGGTATTGTGCCGTAAATCTGAGTGTGAGGATACAGAGCAACCAGGCGGGAAGGACGATCCAATTACTTAATGCCATTTATATCGCGGATGCATTAATACCTCCGGAGCCGTGTGATGACTGCGCCCCTCTGCTCTGTACACCGCAGGTTGCGAGGCCTCATTTGCCCGTGCGCCAGCTCCCTTTGCCCATTTCGTGCCCATTTTCCCACCCAGAGGGTAATTAGCCCACGACTGAGTCGTTTGCTCGTGACAGCTCAATGAGATATGCTTGGGAGAGACTGGAGTGAGCACTCATTATCTCTCACCCAAGCGAGGGGGGGGGGTATATTCTGGCCGATCTTACCCCACCCATCGGCTGCAGCAGCAAAAGGGCCCAGCAGATGTTGGCGGAGGGGGTTGGGGGGGGTGAGGTTCTGAAACAGTAGAGTCTCCGAGGAGAACACCGAGATCGAATACAGATCACTTTCCCTGCCCGCCCTTTAATCAGAGCAGATAAGAGCGCATTTTATCCGGGAGCTACTCTTCGGAATGGTCAGGGGTGGAGTTAAATACGCCCTCCACACGTGTTGTAGCGCCCGCTCACGAGAGACGGACGGGCGGCAGGACGGCAGGAAGTCACGCAGGAAGTCACGTGTCAGATGGAAAGCCTGGGTAAGTTCTGAGAGGGATTGCCACGAGGCATCTGCGCCACACTTTATCTCATAATGTCCGCACCGTCACCCGCTGGGTGATTTAGCGTGTCTGTCTGTCTGAGGGTGTGATGTATTACTAGACTAATGCTGTTCTCTGGGGAGCTGTACTCCTTAGCTGTTTGTTCATCATGCGCACTCAGAGCTCAGTTGGCTTTGCTAAAGAACTCTGGTGGGGCTGATTGATGGTGCCCAGTGATTGTTTGTCATGTTGTTTTATCAAACAGTGTCACAGCGTGTTACGGAATGACCGATAAACACAGCACACGCCATACAGTGACGGGGAGTCACATAGCAGGGTTCGCAGCTTCTGATCTCTGTTATTTCTGATGTAAGGACCTTAACTAACATGTGATGCCTCTGTGACCAACTCCACCGTTGGAGATGTCTCATGCTTCTAAGTTAGTACAGTACAGTACAGTTAATTTGCTTGAACTCAGCCGTTAAGAGTGTAGCACACACACACACACACACACACACACACACACACACACGTAGTTGGCCTGCTGCCCGTCTCGCCCTTGTTCCTACACTCTTATTTCTTATTTCTTTTTAATGCATCCATCCATTAGTTAGATTATGTGGCAGGGATTTTACTGCACACGGTTGGAGGAGGACATCGGGACCCGTTCATCTGGCACAGCACCATCACCCCTGTCCCGAGTCCATTAGCCTTTTCCGCTTACATAAACATAATCAAATCTGCGAAGCCCAGAGGTGGAGTCACTGGGGCGGTAGGTCTCTGGCCTCCGGTTCTCTCGCCCAAAAGGCATGTCCGAGTTGAGGCTCTGCGCCATCCGTGAGACAAGCAAAGCCACAAAACCCTCTCCTACACACCCATACCCAGCACTCGCAGCTCTGCTTGGATCTTTCCAGCTCCACACTTTCTTTCCATCCTTGGATGATAAGCAGCCCTGTCCCTTTCCCCCAGGGGCTAAATTTGTCAGAATTTTTGGAATTACACTAAATTAACTGTTGGATGAAACCAGGCAGAAATCAGTGTAGGAGAGAACAAGAGTCAAAAAAGCTAGCCAGCGTTATGTGGAAATTCTGAGGTAATAGATTTCATTGCCAGAAGCCTTGAAACTTCAGAGCAGTTCCATAACCTAATAGATCTTTCCAGAAATGTTCAAAGATGTGCTCACTTAATCACAGCTAAAAGAGAGAGAGGGAAGGAAGGAGAATTTGTTATTTATCACAAAGGCGCGTGGAGATGTACAGAGGTCGAGTGGTATCAAGCATGGTTCGGTAATGGACCCCAGTCGAAACTGTCTAATAAAACGCCGACTTTGAGGAAAGACTTGAAGGAAGGGAGTCACTATCGTACCTGTCAGCTCCGCCACCGCAGTGCCCCCGAGACGCTGACGCAAATCCCACGTCCCTGAGCGTCTGGTCCGGCTGGTCTGCGGCCGCCAGGTGGTTGTTGTTCCTTCTCTTCTTCTCGATGTCCACTTCATTACGTTCGGGTTTCTTTTCATCCTTATTTATTTATTTTATTTAAAAAAAAGCGATATGACTGCGGTACCAAACCGCCCGTCTGCTCGCTGCATCGGGACAGATGGAGTACAGGGATGATGCCAATTATCGTTGGCTGTCAGCTGGAGCGCTGGCCAGAAATGCAGCGTTCAGGGGAGAAACCGTCCCGGTCTGATCGTAAGAAACGGTCATTTGGAGGCCGAAATAGAGGCCTTTGTAGCCGTTTTCCTCACCATTGTTTTGGTATTGTATATTCTTCTAGCTCTCCATTCAAGTATTAATGAAGGCATGGCAAAGAGCACTGTTAATGACTGCTAGTGCGAATAACCATTGAGGCAATGATGTGCATTTTGGTGTAGTAATCCACTCTTCCTGAGCGAATGTTTTGGCTACGTGTGTGTTGGATATCAAAGCATGTTTCTCTCTTTTTGTTTTTTTATCCAAAGGATGATCCCCGCAACCAGCAAAGCCTTCCTGGTTAGCAACCTGGTGTCTGGGACTCGCTATGACCTGTGTGTGCTGGCGGCATGGGACGACTCGGCTACCACCCTGACCGCAACCAGCGTGGTGGGGTGTGTGCAGTTCTTCACCCGGGACGACTACCCGCAGTGCCAGTCCCTGCACGGGCAGCTACTGGGTGGCACCATGATCCTGGTGGTTGGGGGCGTGATTGTGGCTACCCTGCTCATCTTCATCGTCATCCTCATGGTCCGCTACAAGGCCGGGGAGGGCGGGGCCGGGCCGGAACCTCCGATCGGTAAGCTAAGTGACGTCAACGACACCTTCTCGCAGACCAACAGTGGACGCCTGGGACTAAACAGGGTCCCGCTGCCCCCTCCCAAACCCAAGCCCAAGGCCGCCCATTGCAACGAGGTGGTGGAGTTCAAGTGCGGCTCCCTCCAGAGCAGCCTGAGCTCCTCGTCCTCTACCTCCTCGGGCTCCCTGAACGGCCCGCGCTCCTGCAGCCCCAACAGCGCCCTGGCAAGCATCTGGAGGTCTGCTCCTCCCAAGCCCCGTGGCAATCTTGACCAGCTGCTGGGCGCCATCACGTCTCTGGACCTACGGGTCCAGGCGCGGGAGCAATCAGCGGCGGGAGGCGCCCTGTCTGTCACCACCAGCGTTTTGGCGTCAGCGCCCCCTACTGACAAGGAGCCTTTGCTGGGCCGGACGCTGGACTCACGGCTCAGCAGGCTGCTGTCCATGCCCCTGGACTCCAAACCCAAGAGGAGCCACTCGTTCGACATGGGCGAGTTCGCAGTGCAGACAGGCGCTCAGCTGTGTAGCTACCCGAGGAAGATCACAAGCATGTGGACCAAGCGCAGTCTCTCAGTCAACGGCATGCTGCTCAGCTGCGACGAGGAGGGCGACTGCGGTGGGAACGATGGAACGCTGGAGGGCGCGGAGTGGGTGATGGAGAGCACCGTGTAAGAAGTTGGACGCGCCAGGCTTCAGGGCCACCCGCTGGTTCAGTGTCAAAAGGAAATAAAGGGAGTTAAACCCTGCTTCTGTGGTGCATGGAACCACATGTCCATTCATCATAATGAAATGTTGCTGAAATGTATTTGTTATATGACATGCTCTGCCAGGGACAAGTCCCCAACTGGCAGTTATTAGATATATGCTGTGGTGATTTTGTGTGTGTGTGTGTGTGTGTGTGTGTGTGTGTAAATGGGTGTGCATGGGTCGGAGTGAATGTGAAGTGTGCAGGTTTGTCTTTAATGCATATGCGTTGACTGAATGAGCTTCGCTGGAAACACCAGAGGACATACCCATGAGGCTCTGCTCTCCATCATCGAAGTGGTTAGACTGGGACCTGGATTTTTGAATGTAAAGTGAGACCTTTGGTCACATTTAGAATGATGCTTTCTCCAGTGAACAGCATACCCAACTCGCAAGAGCCTCAGTGAACAAACACTGTTTAAACGTGTAATGACTTTAAAGTTTTATATTTTTTATCTTGCTGGTCAAACACATTTAAACGTCGTCGGAAGAGTAAAACATTCAAAAAACTTTTATCCTGCCAACTTCCCTCTTTTCTCCTTTTCACTTCCTCTCGTGTCCCCTGAAGGAATCATCAAGAAAAGCAGTATTTTTAATGGACCCACTGATGTGTTGTTCTGTTTTTTTATTATTGTAATCCAGGCAGAATGTGAAATTTTAGCTGAAATCTACTGAAAGGTGGACAGGGGGCAAAAATACACTGAAAGATCCACGTCGGCTGCAACCATACAGAGACGTAAAACCTTGCCGTTAAGACACCCGTGAAGCTTTCCTGTATATTTCTATGTACAAAGGAAATCGAAAAGACTGGATGTTTCTAATCATCTGAAATAATTTCCATAGTAATGAAGTATGAATTCATAATGAAGTTGTGGGTTCCCAACCAACGGAGGTCAAACACCGGGAAGTAAAATGCAGTAGGGTACAGTGATGTAAATCAACCACTCCTAGTTCCAGCTCAAAAAACTAACCAAGCACGTTCGCACAGCCAAAAAAAAAAGTCACCAAAGATGCCATTATCCATCTAAGAAGTCTACATATGTTTAACAAAGCTTGAAGTAGAGGTATCAAGGATTGTTTGTTTTAAATTTTGAGATGAATCTCTCTCATAGATCCCTCCAAGAGTGTCACTTTAATGCTAATCACTGGCTCATTGCATCCACTGTACTTGGAAAAAGTCGTAGGCTACCCAAGAAAGTCTAAGCTGTTTTATCTGGGATGTATGTGTGTAGTTGCATGGAAAAACATAGTATAAAACAAACTAAAATAAAATAAATGATAAGTGCACATAAACACGAATACAATAAAGAAGAATTTGAAGAACTCAGGGTTTGGTTTCAACACCTTTCCTCAATGTTGATATGTTTCAGCATCATAACAATAAAATAAACTGAAATACAAATAAGGCCTACAGATGGACAAAAGAGACAGAAAAGACAACCTAAGGAAGCTGAAGTCAAAAGTTTACAGTTTACTTTGAAAAGCAGTTAACGCATGTTTGATTCCTGTATTGTTGTTCTTATAAATATATAAGTAGTTCCGAAAAATGTGACTACCCAGTGCAGTAAACAGTTTAAAGCTTTCTGGGGTGGCCTAAGATTTCCAGCTGGTAATGCTTATCTGGATCACTTAACTGGTGTAGCCTATCGAAAGCGTCAGGTTGGTATGAACATGTGTGATAGTGTTGGTGTGAACACGTCTTGCAGAGTCCGGGCCCGGAGCCGTTGTGACTGGCAGTTTCCTGACCGGAGATGAACAACAACATTCCGTAATGCCACTGGCCACACCCCCTCATCTCTCTGACATGGGCTAGTGGGTTTTTCTTTTAAAGGATCATTCCATACAAAGACTGTCATGCATAATTCCTCACTGCCACGGTTCTTTATCCCATTAGGTTTCCATTTGCCCTAACTAACACAACCAGCTAGACTCTCCACGGACTTGAGTAGAATCTGAGCTGGATATGTTAGGAGGTATTAAAAATGGGCAGAAACGGTCAGGAACCAACACTTTACTGTGAAGTCCAGCAATGTGAAGATGGACAAAACAAAGCTAAGTGCCTCTGCACTATTAGAGCCACTTGTTTTTGTCATCCCAAAAGGTCATGGCCACTGATTCCAGCTGCAGCAGAGGGCCTGGAGACTTCAGGATCGATTCGTCAATATGAACTGGGAACCCACTAGGGATTTAGGAGACACATGAGTGTGGATGGTTAGGGGACACGTCAGTGTAGATGGTTAGGGGACACGTCAGTGTGGATGGTTAGGAGACACGTCAGTGTGGATGGTTAGGAGACACATGAGTGTGGATGGTTAGGAGACACGAGTGTGGATGGTTAGGAGACATATGAGTGTGGATGGTTAGGAGACATATGAGTGTGGATGGTTAGGAGACATATGAGTGTGGATGGTTAGGAGACACGAGTGTGGATGGTTAGGGGACACGTCAGTGTGGATGGTTAGGAGACACATCAGTGTGGATGGTTAGGAGACACGTCAGTGTGGATGGTTAGGGGACACATGAGTGTGGATGGTTAGGGGACACGTCAGTGTGGATGGTTAGGAGACACGTCAGTGTGGATGGTTAGGAGACACATGAGTGTGGA